>JASDQU010014857.1:26173-88108 GCA_032191745.1 Picea mariana
TTATACATTAAAAAATTTAGTACTTTCATATTCAATCTTTTATATATTACATTTAGTACTTTCATATTCAATATTTCATATTCTTCAATATTCTACATTTGGATTATTCTCTTCAAATTAGGGTTTATACATTAAAAAATTAGGGTTTATACATTCAATCTTTTATATAAAATTATTCAATATTTCATATTCTTCAATATTCTACATTTGGATTATTCTCTTCAAATTAGGGTTTATACATTAAAAAATTAGGGTTTATACATTCAATCTTTTATATAAAATTAATAGTACTTTTATATTCAATGTTCTTTTATATTAGGGTTTATACATTAAAAAATTAGGGTTTATACATTCAATCTTTTATATAAAATTAATAGTACTTTTATATTCAATGTTCTTTTATATGTTACATTTAGTACTTTCATATTTAATGTTCTACACTTAGATTATTATCTTCAAATTAGGGTTTATACATTTAATATTTAATGTTCTACACTTAGATTATTATCTTCAAATTAGGGTTTATACATTTAATGTTATACACTTGGATTATTCACTTCAAATTAGGGTTTACACATTCAATCTTTTATATAAAATTAAATGTTCTACACTTGGATTATTCCCTTTAAATTAGGGTTTATACATTCAATCTTTTATATAAAATTAGTAGTATTTTCATATTCAATGTTAGACACTTGGATTATTCCCTTCAAATTAAGGTTTATACATTCAATCTTTTATATGTTATGATCTTTTATATAAAATTAATACTTTCATATTCAATGTTCTTTTATATGTTATGTTATTTTACATGTTACATTTATTACTTTCATATTCAATGTTCTACACATTTAGTACTTTCATATTCAATGTTCTACATTTGGATTATTCCCTTCAAATTAGGGTTTATACATTCAATCTTTTATATACAAGCAATTTTTCCATATTTAGTGTTTTAGAATCCATTAAAATAGGGTATCCATGGCATCTTTTTTCATTGGATATTAAATCCACATTTACATATTTAATAGTTTCAACTTGGATTGAAGTTTCTTTAGCGAACTCCATGGATATTGGTTGGAGAGTTTTCGAGTATTTGTTTGATATTCTACCTTATAGAAGTTTTGATATTTTCCTTATCTTTTTATAAATTTATTTTATACAAAACATATATCATCTAATAACACCAAAGGTTTTATTATTTAGAGAACTTCAACCAATTTTAAATTTTAAATTAAATCAAGATGATGCATCGTGGCTATGACCTTTTGCAATTGCAAAATCACACATCCAACATAATTTTTCCACAATTGTTATAAACATTTTTTTTTTACATTTTCGAACTATTGTTGTAAAAAAATTCCGAAATTCAATTCAATATTCCAAATATTAAATAGACAACTTATCATTAAATTGTTTCATAGTTTGTAATTCACAATTGTTATAAATATTTTTTTTGTCCACAATTGTTATAATTTTTTGGTTGTTATAAAAAAATTTAAAAATTCAATTCCAAATATTGAATATTGAATAGACAACTATCATTAAATTGTTCTGAATTAGTCTGTGGTTCAAAATAGTTTATAATTTTTCAATTGTTCTTAATTAGTTTGTAATTCGAAATAGTTTATAATTTTTCAATTGTTTTGGATTAGTTTGTAATTCGAAATAGTTTGTAATTTGGAAATAGTGTTCCGAATTAGTTTGTAATTTGGAAATAGTGTTCTGAATTAGTTTGTAATTTGGAAATAGTGTTCAGAAGTAGTTTGTAATTTGGAAATAGTGTTCTGAATTAGTTTGTAATTCCAAAATAGTGTTCTGAATTAGTTTGTAATTGGAGATGGAATAGGTATCTTCCTACAGCCAATGAGAGGGCCACCCCCTTCTAATTTCATTCAATAACTTGCGACCCTTTCTAATTTCATTCAATGACTCGTGGTAACTAGAGAGAAGTATTTGGGACATAACACAACATAACATATATTCACTTGGGAAAGAAAGAATGACCTACCACATCCTTATATTCATTGGGTTTTACTCGCTTACCACGGTACAACTCCTTACCACAAAGACATTGGTTCGGGGCCCCTACCACACTAGGCAGCGAGTCAGAAAAGGAAACAACCGAACAATGGCCCTCCACTAGATATCTCACTTCCTTCTCACTTGATAAGTATTCCCTCAATGCTTTCTCCCATATTTCCCTGAATGTGTTTTTTTCTCATTATTGAATAAAAGTGTCTCTTCTATTGCTTCTTCCTATGATTTCATTATTGATACCAAGAGGTGGCCTTATTTCAATGATTGTTTCTTTCTCTATCTATTGGTCATGCATATTGGTTGGTCTGAGTACTTGGTGTTCTTCTGCCTGAGATGATATTTTGTTCTTCTGATTCATTTGAATGCTATCAGGTGGTTAATTAAAAACAAATCCAAATATAAAAAAAATCAATTCTAAATATTAAATAGACAATTCTAAATATTGAATAGACAACTATCATTGTTTGTAATTCAATTGAAAACAAGCATAAATATACAACAAAAGAATTCACATTAAAGAAATCATAACAATTTCTTAAATAACAAAACCCAAATTCGTGAAATAACAATTTCTTAAATAACAAAACCCAAATTTGTGAAAAGCTAAAAGCCCTTTGCTAATTCACATGCTTCATATTTATACCCATGCTCTCTTTAATTTCTTAAATAACAAAACCCAAATTCGTGAAATAACAAAACCCAAATTGGTGAAAAGCCAAAAGCCCTGTGATAATTCACATGCTTCATATTTATATCGATGCTCTCTTCTTGGTCTCAACTATTGCTACTATTCAAATTCCAAATATTATGCTTCATTTTCCAATGGTTGACACAAATTATAAAGGACAACAAATATTTCATTACATTACAATTTTTTTAATCACAAAATAGTACCAAAACTAAGCAAATGTGAGAAAATGTGCATGATAGTTACATTTCCGTGGATGCTCTTACATCAAACTCCTGGAAAATGTAAGCATCTTTTTCAAAATATGGTTAATAAAACGACAATAATTTAATAGTTCTTTTTTTTTTCTTTCTTGGCCACACTGTGTACCACTCATTATTCATTCTTCTTCACTTTTCATTCTTCTTCTTCCTCATCTTGCCTTTTTATTATTATTTTTGTATAGATTATTTTCATCACCATCATAGTTACTCTTTTACCACTCACTACAACTTGTCCACCTCTAGCAACCATTGTAAATATTATGCAGTGTGGCTCACTGCATCAAAATGGTCCCTCTCATTGGTGCTCATTGCCTCTCTGTCCTCACTCATGCACCATCAACATTGTTTCAACAAATTTTATCAATGCTCATTGCTCAAGCATCTTCTCATATCATGTTCTTTCATTGCAACAACTTTGCCATGATCATATTCGACTTGACGCTGCCTTCCCTCATCTTCACTCTTTTGCATAAGCTCTCCCTGTTGCAACTATTGCATTTTTTAAAAATCTGCTCCTCTTTTTATTCCTTCTTGAACATTCAATTTCACTTGCAACAAGGTTAACGCAAAATATTATGAGAATCCATCATTCCCATCTATGTTTCTTCCATTGTCACATCTACAACAACATTATCTTCATGCAACTCCACTATTGTAAGACCACTCTCTTCTACAATACCAAATTTTGTTGCAACACCACTCATAACTATAACATATCTCCTTGGAAACTATTGAAAAACTTGTACTTTTCGAATACTCTAGTTATCAAAGGTTGGAGCCGCTTATTTTCTAAGTATTGAAACGATACACATAAGCCTAAAAGTTGGATTTCGGGATTTCATATATATCATGGTTATACATATCTGAACCTTTGATATCTCGACGCGCAAAATGACGAAGTTGTTTTAAGTTTAATCATGATTATTGAACTTTTAAACACAATTTATCACTTTTAATACACCACGCTCTTGCGTTTCGGGAGTCACACCTCGAACGCCCTTGGAATGTCTGACACACAAAGTCGCGAGATTAGTTTAAGTTAATCTGGTTAATAACAAGAATAATGACTTTTAAGCCAGAGTTAATTTGTATCACGATTTCGCGACTAGGCGGTTGTTACCTCAAAAAATAATACGTTTGTAACCCTGATCCCCAAAGTCGCGATATTTATTAATTAATCGTGGCTAATTAAAAGCTTAAGTCAAATCACAGTTAATCAACCAAGTCACATTATCGCAAATTTGGGGTTCGTGGTTCCAAGACTAGGAGTAAAATCCTCCGGTACTGTGAACGTCAAAAAGGGGATTAAGGACTAAACACACTTAATTAAAGGTTAAACTGGATTAATTAACACCTTAAACGACTTCAACCCGTACAACCTACGGACCAAGAATTAAAAGTTGTCGCAATCTTCCCGAATCGCGATTTTTCAAACATTTATGGTATTTATTAGAATTTTAGTGAGGTGATTGACAGTAAGATCCCATTTTATTTCTAAATCTTTCTATTAAATGATTTAAATGTTCCATCAGCAAGGACAGGGGATCTCATTGCAAGGTTCTATATCATGGCTCTGCGAAAAGCGTCCAAGGCAGTTGTCGAGATTTCAGGTCAAGGTTAAGATATTATTTATGATACCTTGCCTAGAAGTATCAATACTGTCAAAACATGGACGTATGTCTTCGACATTCTGCAATCCGAGCTGATAAATTGTCTAGATGATTCCAGCGATAATGAGAAGGACGACTTGTCCACCAAATACAAAATCGTCGCTCAGTTAGAGATGCACCAGAGAGCAGCAAGGCCACAGATTTTTCCCTATTATGATATGATCAGATGGGCGCTGGACCATGTAGACATCCAAACTAGGACAATATTCAACGAGCAGAAGGTGGCAATTGGGACATTCAGAGCGAAGAATTTACAGGGAATGTATAAATTGTCTCCCACACCAAACCTTACTTACAATAACGAATTCTTGGAGGGTTTCAAAAATAAGGAATGCGAGCAGTTTGGGAAAAGCTTATCCGATCTGATCAAAGACTGGGTTTCGCACCCCGCGAAATTCAGAGCCGATACTAATGGAATTTATTCAATATCATCGTTGGTACCACAATTCATGTACATAGCAATGATGGTTTGCGGACTGCATGGGAAGGAGGACACCTCTCACTTCTTTCTCCCATGGGTACCACTTATTAACACAGTAGCAGAGAGATTCTCTTTCGACTGGGTGAAATTGTTGTTAGACAGTCTAGCCAGTCGAATTGCAGAATATCAAGCACAGAAGAAGAGTGAGAAAGCATCTTCATTCTTTATGGTGGCTTACATCATGGACGTTATTTGCTTCATGATGCCTTTCCCATTAATGAGTTGGAGTTGGAATCCAACTAATGCAGAGCCTATTCATGTCTACCACTCAAAACTCTGGGAAGATAAAGCCAAAGAATTCGTCTACGAGATTTTCAACTGGGTAATGGTACCGATGCATGTCTCCATCTTCAGATATCCACCTCCCAGGATTTCAGATAACATCATGACCAACCTGAGCAGCGTGGTAGATTGGTATATAGAAGCAGAGTTTTTGTATATTAGGGTTTTTGGCACCAATGTCCCCCCATATGCTCTGCCGCTATTCGTACCAGACAAGCTAGTATGTCGCGAGATCGCCAGGGAAACTCTGCTCGGTGGGATAAGCAAGGATCTCAAAGGAGTATCGAAGAAGGTATGGCCACCCTTCCCCATTCACATTGGTACATATTCTTTATTATATTTCGGCCATGACAAAGCAGAGGCTACGGCCTTGGAGGAAATGAAATTGGTAGACATTGAGTTCAAGAAACACGACCCTAATAAGGTTGTGGGTAATCACATGGCGAGTTGTGGGCTGAAGAGATACGAACATGAAGACTCACCTCATGATGAAATCTTTCGAGGTGCGAGGTTCTACTCCGAGTCTTAAGCCGGGTTCAAGCTCTGCTGCCTGACGATATGGTCGATTTTTATAAATTCCAAGAGCACATGAGAAGTTTCCTCCCCAAAGTTTTATAGGGCAGAGACTCACAACCTTTGGATACACAACAAGCAGAAGATAAGAGTTCAACGGGTGTGAACCCTAGCAAACAAGAGACTCAGGACAAGACAGAGAAAACTGAAATCTCGAATCGGGAAGAAGAGATCCCCAACCAAGAAGAAGGAAGTCCAGAGATAGTCACCAAGGAAATCGGTAGCCCCATTGCATCCGTCACTCCCTTACAATTCACAAAGGGGAACCCTGATACAAAATGGATATTCAAGGAGGACCTGACACCTATCTTTGTAGAAGAATTGCCTCCTAGTGAATTCTTCTTCAGTAAGAAAAGGAAGGTCGTGGTGAAGCAAGAAACATACCAAAGAGCAAGCGCAATAGCTAAAAAATTCAAAATCCTAACAGATGGAGAGGCCTTGGAAGAGGAGGAATTCACCGATGAGGTAGTAGGAACATTGGGGGATTATGCAACAATGAACCAACATTCAGTTGGAGCTTTGAAGGTACAGTTGAAACAAAAGAACCTCTTGATCAACAAATTGGAGGCTCAGGTAGCAATGGCAGAGGTGAATGCCAAGGATGAGGAAAATAAAGGTTTCGAGCAAGCCCGAGTAATTGATCAACAGGAAATCGAGAGACTTAAATCTGATCTTGAGCAGATGCATCAGTGGGCACAAATAAGACAAACGCAGGTAAATCAACATGAGGAGCAAATAAAGCTGTTGTAGTGTAAATTAATTTCTATTGAAAACCAGGTCATAGACATAATGATATTCCAATCCCAAGCCACGAAAATACGAGAGAAGGTAGAAGTAGCTCAACAGGATCTACTTGCCAAAGTAGAAACCATACAGAATAATTTTCATACAATAGAACAAGCATTAAAATATATCTCCTCGAGAGAAAGAGAAGCCGCGACAGCTCAGGTTGCTTTCCAAGAAGCTGTTATAGCAACAATGAAAGAAGAGGTGGCCATCAGTGCTAGGTTGTCTATCCCAGAGCAAACCAGAGGTAACATCTTACTGAAGGCGTGGGAACATAATATATCTGAGAGTAGAAAAAGAGCTAAAGAGTTGAGAGATGCTTGTGAAGAAACATTCGGCTTGATAAATAAAAAATTATTAGATCTTGATAAAGAAGGTAGCACTGGAACACTGGGCAAAATTAACATAGCCAAACATCTGTTGGATATCAAGGAAAATGGGGAAAAAAGACAAATTGAATTATCCTAGGTAAGTCAAGTCGATATTGCCCAAGTGGATAAATGGTTGATAAGACCAAGCTTGCAATTGTGGTCTATCATCACGGAAGACCGACAAGTAGGAAAAATATTGCCACAGTTGGCAAAGAATTGCTACACTTTCGAGGCGAACAACCAAACCGAACCTTCCACACTGATAGCCCAGTTGGTAGAAAGGTGCGTTATTTGTATCAAGCAGGGGAAAGGGCATACTTCTGGAGGCAAGTAGTAACAAATGCCTATCCCATCCTATTTTTGGAGCCAGAGGACAATGAAGGAAAACACCCTGCCCACGTGGAGGAAGACAGGAGACAAGGAAGTGAAACGCTTAATTTTCCATATGTAACCAAAATTTTTAAGAACAATTAGAATTCAAAGTGTTTTAATCTTGTATAAATATAATTTTGAAAGATAGAACAAGGGGTTTTTTTCCTTTTGGCCGATTGTATCATAGAAGATTTCTTTCACCATAATTAATACAAGAGATCGAAGACTTTTTTTTTCGTCAAGACTGGGTTATGTGTTTCTTCTGTTATTTCGCATTTCACATCATTTTTCATATGTGTCTTTAATGAATGTTTAGTTGTAATTTAGTACAACTTCTACTGTGGTGATCATTTATTTCAGTCATCTAATTGTTTGCAGCTTTTCCTCTGTATCGGCTATCAGCAGGTACAAGACCTGTGAAATGTTTAGATTACTATATCATATGCTTCATTAAAGTTTTTCCTACTTATTTTCTTCTTCTGTCACAAGGTGAGATTCTTCCCTGATTGATGCCTCACATTGTTCAACAGCTCTGTCTTTTCTCTCGCTTCATGCATGGTTTTAAAATTTAATTCAGTTACGGAAAACGACCTTTGATTTCGTTATATTATTAATTCTATTTTGGGATTCTTTCTCGTATAATCTAAAGGTGAAATAGCAACCAACACTTTATAAAAACCCGGTTCCTTTATGATTGTCCCTGTGGCAAGAAAAACCAACTTAGAACCCGATCTCTCAGATCAAACCGACCTCGCTTTAAACCTTTTCGATACCATTATGAAAACTACTACTACCCGGAGCGAACTTGAACGCTCATGGGCAGCCATTGAATGGGACATAAACATTCAGGAACAATTGGAAGCTAGACCCAGACAACTCAGAAATCAGCCTTAGCTTCTTTTCCTAATTGTTTTCTTCCTTTACATCTTTCACCCTCTTTTTGGATGCCTAGACTCAGTACTTTATAGCCTTAAGTACAAACTCTGGAACAACAGAAACTATGATGATGTTTCTCATTAAGTTTGTGCAACAAACTCTTTTACTTCAATCTTTTCAATGCAATGTTCTCCCTGCAAATCTTTTGTCCACACTCTCATTCGTCATGCTATCCACAATATGCATTTCATTCGTCATGCTATCCACAATATGCATTTCACACATGCTTTCTTCATAACTTCCTCTAACAATATGCATTTCACCTTCTCAATCAAAACTCTTTGCAACCAAATTTAGGAGATTTTGTTTTTCTTTCTTTTCATTTGCATATTTTTAGTTCTCAAGGTTAAATGATAAACATTTTCTAATATTTACATCTTTGTACTTATTTTTGTTTTAATGGGTAGTTTCAATCCATCCACAAAATTTATGATATTTTTCTCACTTTCTTAGTACAAAACCTGTTGTCAAGGCTACATTACAAAACTCTTCAAAATACTCTTTTATATATTCATCATTCTATGATAACTTCCCTAATCTTCTCTTCATTTTCCAAGTATAATCAAAATTTACAAACTTGTACCTCAATTTAGTGAGTATTTTCTCCCAATCTTGGATCTTGATTGTTTACAAACTTATACCTCTCAATTTGGTGAGTATTTTCTCCCAATTTTGGATCTTGATTGCGCCCCTCCATTTTTTCTCTCTTCAGTTGTTTCCACCAATCATATGCATAGCCCCTCAATCTTCCACGTGGAATTTTCACTATTTGGGGGGTCTTTAATCTCATGACAATCTAAACATCTTTGCATGCCTTCTATTCATTTCATCAATATTTTAAAATCTACACTTCTGAAAAGTTATGGCTTTTCCATCTCCATTTTGTGCTACTACACATTGTTTTCATATTTGTTACTCTTTTGGATCACTTTCACCGTTTGTTGGGCCAATTTGAAGGCATCCAACATCCTTATCATTAGTTGGAAACAAATTTACAACATCAACCACTGCCTTTGAACCAACATTCTCTCTTCTAGTTCTTTCTTTCACAACAAGAATTCTTCTCTCTACCATGTTGAAATTCTCAATGCAATGTAGACTCTCTCCCTTCACATTCTTGAACACGAATCTCTTTTGTCATTCTTAAAATCTCTCTTCTGCTACGTCTTTGCAACCTCCTCTTGTAGAGTCTTCAACACCTCATCCTCCACTACCTCTACTTAGTGTTTTTTAATATTGGAGTTGCACCGTCCTCTTATATCTATCCATCGAGGCGTGAAGTTGCAAAGAACTCTATCCAACATCACACCCTTGCTGGAGTCATATACCTTTCTTTTCACTAAAATTGGCGTCTCACAAAATCTCCTCTCTTCTCATGGCAACAATTCTACCTAGCTCTTATCTTTTTTTGTTGGAATTGTCCCAATCCCTCAGGATTTTACTTGCTTTGAAATCAATTGTTTTAGTGAGGCCGCAACCCTCTAAAATATCTCACACACACAATGAAATCTCTCCAAAATTGTTATAAACAAATTCAATTTCAATATTACACAATAAACCATCATTAAATGCAATTCAATTGAAAACAAACAAAAATACACCACAGATAAATTCACATTAGAGATATCAAAGCATAATTATTTTATTGATATTCATGGTCAATAACTCTCAACCATTGATTGCATACATAGAGTTAGTGCTTTAACTCTATTTCCACTTTGTCACTACAAAACCCAAAATTGTGAGAGACAAAGTCCCCATGCTAATTCACAAATTTCATATTTATGATTATGTCTTACAACTATTCAATGTCCAAATTCCAAATATAATGCTTTATATTGAAATGGTTGACAAAAATCCACCAAATATAATAAATATTTCACTACATAATATTTTTTTGTTTATTTATTTTTAATCATAAAATAATACCAAAAATAAGTATATAATAAATATTTCACTACATAATAATTTTTTGTTTATTTATTTTTAATCATAAAATAATACAAAAATAAGTATATGTAATAAAATATGTAGAGTAGTTAGTATCAAGCATTTTTCTACCTCGTATTATTTTGTTTGATATTTTGCCAATCTTTTTAAGAAAGTTTTACGATTCACTAAAGATACACCCTATAACACTAAATGAAGATGTAAACATCCAACTCTTAACCAAGTTGTAGTGAGGGTTGAGTGTCTCCCAACAAAATCAGATGTATAGAAAAGAGGGTAAGTGTCTACATCCTACTACATTCAAAGCACTTAAAAAAAGAAACGGGGCATTACGGAAAAAAAAGCTGCCCAAAAGAAAAGTTTAAAAGACATGCTACCCAAGAAAAGTAAGGTAGGAGTATTGAACAAGAAAAGCTTAAAAATATGGTAGAGTATTGAACACGACATGCTAAATCAATTGCCCTTGATTGTGCTTTGGCATTTAGAATTTTTAATTAATTAAATATTTTTATTTCTACTTAAAGTTGAAGAAGATCTTGATCTGGGAATTTGGGTGGTATGTAAAGCTTTTATTATTCTCTTTATACGATTTTATACTTTCTTCAATTTTCTCTACTTTCCTTATACTATTTCTCACCTTTAACCAATTTTTTAAACGATTATCAATAAGTTATTATTGTCTTAATGCAATCAATCAAATAGAGTGCATTTTAATTTGTAAAAATAATAATTGATATAGCTATGTCAATCGTGGGTAGCCACCCTTGCTAAGTGGAAGGAGTCGTCAGTGACTAAGTGGCCATTCACCCCTTAATATCAATTTTTAGTCTCTATCTTACCTCTCCACCTTTGGAGTGTGTTGACAAGTCACCAACCATTCCTCCGCTACATTATGACAAGTCTTAATAGTGCAAAGAATGTGAAGCATTCACCATTATAGTTGGAGAAAATCTCGATCATTTGGGATGTGGGTGGTGCTTCGGGCGTCTATTATTCTTCTTATACTATTTTCCATTTTTTACCAATCTTCTTATAGAGTCACATGTGGCGGATTTAATGGAATCAATAAGAGTGAATGCTAACTTTGTGGAAAAAACGGTGTAGTTATGTTAATAGTGGGTAGCCATTATTGTTAGGCGGAAGAGGTTGTTTCTTACTCAGTGATCATTGACCTTTTTAATTTAACTAGAGTAGATCCATTTTAAATATGGATTTATCAAGTAGTAAGAGAGATCAAATCTCTTAAGGTTTTCTTTTATTATCATTTAATATAAAGGAATTCATATTTTAGACGAGGTAGTATATATATGTGTAATATGTAATGGTGCGTGCAATTGTTTTCTTTTAATTGAGTCGACTTTATTTCTTTTAATTGAGCCTACTTTATTTTTATTATTGTTAATTTTTTTAATTGAGTCGACTTTAATTCTTTTAATGTAACTTTATCTAACATAACACTAATGTGACAACATCTCCTCCATACTGGGTTGTAGAACACCTTGTTACTCTTGGTGCAACTATCCATTTTGAGTCTCCATCTTTACTTTATGCTATTAGAGCAATGTTGAGGTGTCACCAACCATTTGCCTACTACATTGTGGCAAGTCTTAATTGTAATGTACCCATTACCATGCAAAAACGAAAGAATCTGATACCCATTATAAAATGAATGCACACAACATGATAAATATGCTCATACGATTATCATTAATTTAATTTCATGAATGCAGTCTATTTATCCTACACAATAACATTCAAATAATCAAATCACATAGTAAAATACAACAATAAATGCAATGCTTAAGAGTAAAGGGAAATGGTGACCATAACACTTATCTCTTGAGCAAATGTCACCAATTGTAACACACCCATGGTGGGGTGTCGAAATTACTCTTCTTAAGAACTCGAGACCTCCATTCAGGGTCTCAAATCCCATTATGCTCGTCCAGGGTTCCAGTGACAATCACCATGCTCCAAACCGAGATTAGAACTGGCGGTTACGCCTCTCTCAAGTTCCCCGGATATTCATTGGTCGAGGCCACAAGACCTCCACGTGGGTTCGAATCAATAGGTTCCTCGTGTGTGTCAAAACTTTGGACTTTGGGTGTTCTTGACTCACCTGACTCCGATTCCGCCGAACTCCAGACTCGCGGACAGACACGGGTCAAATCGATGGTCCATACTCTTGTCATAGCCAACGACTGAGATTGACTTCAGGAGTTCTCGACCCTCCACTCTTAAAATCTTTCGGAGTACTTCTGCTTCAGAGTGCGGAAGATGATGACACCTGTCCTTTCCAATGGACAGTTCAGATATACTCCACTAATTCGGGCTTCGACTCTTCTTTGGACTCTCTACGATACTATGCTCCAAATCCTCCGGAGTTTCGAAGTTCAGGACTCTCGAAGTCCCAGTCCCTTCACCAACCATGTTGGCTAGGTGGGCACGTACCAGGGGTTGAAACGTAGTTGGGTCAGAGGAGACAGGTGCCCTCACCCGAGATGATGCGTGTCGCAATACAAGGGCCCTATGGGGTAGGTGATGCACATAAATCCAGGTGGCTCGTTAACTTTGAATCCACATAACCATGGATGGAGTCACTGCGCCTCTTTGCTCTGGTCTGATCGTACTTCAACATACCTCATATCTCACAGTAGGATCCAATCACGTAGATCTATAGATCTATGGTCCTAGTTACCTCAGGGGTTCGACATTCGAGAGCATTTCTATGTAGACTCCTCTTACCTTTCGAAGCGTCCAATCTCCGAATGAGAGGGATTAGTTCCACGTGTCCCCGATATATCAACAGTTGGGAAAGGAACCGAGGGATCTCACGATCTACAATGTTGGGTCCTTCACATCTTCGACCTTCGAGGTTTCGGGCCTCGGTTTAATTTGCGAAATGAGTTCACCCAACCACCTGGGGTGCCGCCTATCGTCCGTCAACCTCACGGGATACCGAGTCTCCCGGTTACCTTCGGTCCACGTAAGGCTGGTAAGGTCGGTCTTACTCCGAAGTTCCGGACTTCCAGAGCTCTGAAGCCAAGGGAGCATATCTTCCTTAGCCCTAGCCCAATGTTCATGGCACTGGTCATATGGGTCCTTTCGAACGGATCTCATCCGTTGGTTTCCCAACCCAAGAGATATTCCCTTCAAGGCTTCCACTCTCGGTATCCTTCCTAAACTTTTACCCTGAAATGGTTAAGGACTTGGGTTCGGAATCCTGGTCGCGCAACAAGGATTCTGTAAGAGGTGTCCTCTTCAGACGAACAGGTTCAGGTTGACACTACATCTCCCATGTCGATCGTCATACAAGCTTATGCCCCTTGAAGCCCTAGAAACTAAGCTAGGCATACAGACTATTGGTTGAAAGTGCAATTTTTACAAGGAGGAGGTGACATGTGCATACCGTAACCATCCCACACATAAAACATTTAAAAATAAACATATGTATAAATTCAGGCATTCATCAATTGTTCCAGCTCCATACATAAAATAGGGAAATACTTATCAGAACCAGATAACGTGAAGCAACTGCTGAAAGGGGTGTCTGTTTCCACCCAACCATAGGCTCAACCACTCCAAACAGATTTACCACTAGCCACCCCAAGCTAAAACATGATGCTCTGCAACATAATATCTTCTCCTGGCTCAGCAACAGTAGGGACAGAGGTCATTCTCCTCCTCTCATAGGATCTTGGCAATGGTTTACACGATACCAAGAAAGGAGGACCGACCTTGTTTACCATCTTGTATCATAACCTTGTCTGCCAATTCCTGTGACTTGAATGCTTATTTTCCAGTTCTTCTTGGAACCTGGGAGCTTCACCTCCCATCTCTACACTCTTCACAGGTCTCCCTCTTTCCACCACACCTTCCCTTCTTGCCTCTTTCAACAAGGTTGCCTGTGGCTCGAATTCCCAGCCCACGGTCAGGTCTGGAATCCTTACGGATGGGTGATATTCCCCATCCCCTCATTAACTCTTGAGGAGGTCTTCCCACCTACCAGCCTAACTGTAATTCATTTCTGTGTCAAAGGATTGTTCTGGTCCTGAGAAATTAAATCCAGTAAGTACTAGTTTGGTGAAGGTTAACACAACCATTCCTGGTCCCCTTCACCATCTCTTTTCATAGCACTCGTGGTCTTTCTTAATACACCCCCCCTTCCAACAGTAATGCAACACTTATCCATTTTCTAGTAAATAACATAATTTACATTCATTTACCTTTCATACAAAGGTCCATCGAATCAACATTCACACATATGGAGTTTTCCATACTCTCTTGGCCATTATAGTTATATTTACAAGTTGGGGGAAACAGGGTGTTACAATTCCCTCCCCCCTTAAAGGAACATTGTTCTCAATGTTCTATCTATCAACGTGCTCTGTATATACAGAAGTGAACAAAAATGGATATGGTTGTCTCATGGCATCCTCCATTTCCCATGTGGCCTCATCTGGGCCAAAGTGTTTCCACTGCACCTTGACCTGTGAAATGGTTCAGTTCCTGAGTGGGGTTTCCTTCCTGTCTAGTATGCATTGAGGTTCTGGTAGGAATTATCCTTTTGACTCCACCTGGATCATAGACCAGTCAATTATATGATTAGAATCATGTACATATTTCTTCAATAATGAAACATGGAAAACATTATGTTCCTTCACTGTGGGAGGGAGTGCTAGCTTATAGGCTACAGGTCCCACTCTATCTAAAAATTCAAAGGGTCCACATTACTGAGGTGCCAGCTTGCCACAAGCTCCCATTCTCAGGGAACTCTTCCTGGGCCTAACTCTGAGATAGACATGGTCTCCTGTCTTGAATTCTTTGGGGGTTCTTTTTCTATCAATGTAACTTTTCTGTCTATCCTGAGAAATTTTCAGATTCTACTTTATTTGGATCACTTGTTGTTCCATCTCTTTCATCATGTTGGGTCTGATCGTAACTCTATCCACTGGATTACTCCAGTTGACTGGAGTCCCACACGGTCTGCCATAGAGGGCTTCGAAAGGGCTCATCTTCAGTGACTCTTGGTAACCATTGTTGTAGGAAAACTCTACCAACGACAGGTAGTCTTCCCACTTCTTAGGCGGATGCATTACATTCATCCTCAACATGTCTTCAAATATCTGGTTTACTCTTTCTATCTGTCCATCGGTTTGAGGGTGATAAGCTGTGCTAAAAAAAAATTTAGTCTCAAAACCAACCATCAAGTATTTCCAAAATCTTGAAGTGAACTTTGTATCTCGGTCAGATACAATCTCCTTAGGAATTCCATGCATTCTAAATATCTCTTTCATGAAGATGTTGGCAATATCTATTGGCTTACAAGTTGATTTGACAGGAATGAAGTGAGAGGACTTGTCAGCTTGTCCAATACTACCATGATGACATCATTCTGCCTGGCCGATCTTGGTAACTCGGTGATAAAATCTATAGAAATGGTTTCCCATTTCCATTCTGGAATTGGTAGAGGCTGCAACAACCCTGCTGGGTGCCAATGTTCTGCCTTATCTTGCTGGCATTCTAGGCACTTATCTAGGTAGTCGACTACATCATTTTTTAGTCCAGGCCAATAACCTTTTTTCCTAGTGGTTGTGATCATTTTCTGATATCCTGGGTGACCAGTATATGGTCTCTTGTGTAGTTCATCCATTATGAACCTCTTCAAGTCATCACAACTTGGAATAAACAATCTGTTTTTGTAAGTTAGCAGACCTTCGTCCAACATATGATAGCCTTCATACTTTATCCATGCGAGCTCTTTCTTTAGGTACGATGCCACAGTCTTGAAGAACGCATCTGTTTCTTGTGCATTCCTGAATCTTTCCCTGACATCCATTTCACAGATGCTCACCACTGCCAGGTGAATCATTTTCATACTTCTCCTAAGGGCACCGACCACCCTATTTTCCTTCCCTTTGATATGTTTGATTTCAGAATCAAAATCACTAAGGAGAGCCATCCATCTAGCTTGCATGGACCTGAGTTTTGGTTGATCAAACATGTGTCTCAATCCACAATGGTCTGTCATAAGTACAAAGCTCCTACCTAGGAGGTAATGTCTCCACATTTTAAAGCATGCACTATGGCAGCCAACTCCAGATCATGGGTCACATAATTGATTTCGTGCTCATTCAATTTTCTGGAATCATAGCAAATCACATGTCCTTCTTGCATAAGGACTCCTCCGAGTCCTTCCTTGCAGGCATTTGTACACACAAGGAAATCATTATCGGGGTCGACAATCTTCAACACGGGTGCATGGGTCAGAAGGTATTTCAGTGACTGAAATATTTCTTCACATTCCAGTGTCCAAATGAATTTAACCCCCTTTTTTTAAACCTTCTATAGTATCCTTCTAAGCCCATAAAGGATCTCATATCCGAAACATCCTTTGGGGTAGGCCATTCCATGATAGATATGATCTTGTCACGATCTACCACCACTCCTTCTTTAGAAATAACATGGCCTAAGTAATGAAATTGTTTATGGAAAATGTCACACTTGCTAAACTTAGCATAGAGTTGATGCTCTCTTAGAAATTGAAGTACAAGTCTAGGATTTTCTTCATGCTCCTCTCCATTCTTGGGGTAGATTAAGATATCATCAATAAAAACCAATACAAATCTGTCTAGGAATTTGCTGAGTACATTGTTCATCAAGCACATAAAGGTGGCATGGACGTTGCTTAATCCAAATGGCACCACCACAAATTCATAGTGACCATATTAGGTCTTGAAGGCTGGGATGTCTTCATCCTTGATTCAGACTTGATGGTATCCAAACCTTAAATCAATCTTTGAGAAAATGGAAGCACCCCCTAATTGGTCGAACACATCATCGATTCTTGGTAAAGGGTACTTGTTCTTTATAGTTTTCTTATTGAGTTGTCTATAATCTATGCACAATTGGAGTGTTCCATCTTTCTTCTTCATGAACAAGACTAGTGCTCCCCACATAGATACACTGGGCCGGATGTAGCCTTTATCCATCATTTCCTTTAGCTAGAGCTTAAGCTCAACTAGCTCGGGTGTGCTCATCCTATGGGGTGTCCTAGACACTGGAACCACTCCTGGTGCAAGCTCTATGGAGAAGTCAATATATCTTCTCAGAGGTAGACCCGATACCTATTCTAGAAACACATCTCTATATTCTCTTAATATGGGGTGGTCCTCTAGGTTTGGTCTATCATCCTCAACCGATTTCGATACCTATATTTCATATAGAGGACATCCCTTTCTACAATAATTTTTCATTTGAAGTGTTGATATTTGTCTCACTAAGACAAGATTCTGAATTCCTCGGAGGGTTATCTTTCTCCCTTCTTCATTCACACATTCTAAGGTTTTATAGTAACAATCCAACTTAGTTTTATATTTAGCTAGCTAGTCCATACTAATCAACAGGTCATAAGATCCTAGGGGAAGTATTTTAAGGGAAGCTTGGGTTGGAAATCCATCCACAGTGAATTGGCAGGATGGTATGACCTTTGCTACTTTTCTTTTGGTGCCAGTGGCTAGTTGTACTAACCAGGGTTTAGCATGCCTAACTGGTTGCAGTTTACACTTATCAACAGCCCGAGGGGCCACATAACTCAAATTAGAACTAGGGTCAATTAAAATAGAAACTAGGTGGTTGGTGATCATACCTTCCATCTCCACCACTGAAGCTTGGTGGTCAGCTTGTTTATTATCCATGGATATATAAATCCATGGCATACTCCTAGCCACATCATTGATGGTGGTAGCTTCTTGGACATTGTAAACTCTCCTACCGTTCTGCTGTGTGTGTGGACAGTCCCTCAATAGATGTTCTTCTCCACAACCCCAACATTTCAAGGGTTCCTTCTTTGGGTTATCCGTCCTTTCTGGGGTTGTTCCAAAAGGTTTATTTCCACTTTGGGAGGGGAAATTATGCTGATATACACTTATAGCAGGAAGGCTTATCCTAGAGTCCTTCCTATAGTTCTTAAATTTTCAGGCTTTGATCCCCTTCTTATTGAATCCCAAACCTCTCTTTTTCTTCCAATCCTCGCGAGGTTCTTTCTGACTCCCGAACTATTCATAACATTATCTTGCCTTCCAGATAGTGTCTTCTAAGGTTTTTGTCTTGTCAAACTCAATCCTGTTCCGGTAGTTCTGGGGTAACCCACTAATAAATCGTTGCACTTTCACCTTTTCGTCCTTTATGTAGGGTACATACCTCAACAACTCAAGGAATTTATTGACATATTCCTCTATGGTGAGTTGTCCCATCTTAAGTTCATAAAACTCTTTAGTCTTCTCATCAAAATATTTTTCTGAGAGATACTTCTTCTTGAAGTGTTTCTCAAACCGTTTCCATGTTAGGTCCTCTTCTTTCACATTCTTAAGGTATTCCCACCAACTAGAAGCCTTTCCATTCAGGTTGAATATGGCTATTCGAGCCTTCAAGTTTTCAGAGAAATCATGGACTCTGAAGTACTTCTTTAAACCAAGTAGCCAAGATTCTGCCTCTTCCTCTTTCTTAATCTCACCATCGAAAGAGGGTGGTTTGGATTTCTTGAACTCTTCAGGGTCATGACTTTTGGAATACTTTCGTTTCTTCCTTTTCCTTTGAGAATGTGATCTATTTTTGCTACTAGAATATCCCTCTGAGTCACCAGTTTCCTTTCTAGAGGATTCTTCTGATGAGTTTCACCTATCTCCAGGTTGGACCTTTCTCGAGGTACTCTTCCTAGTGTGGCCACTTATGGGACCACATTTTCGTATCTTAGATGGAATTCTTCTCCTCTTCGTCTGTCACTGGTCCACATGAATGGTTGCAGGTCCATGTTGCAACTGTCTCTGTATGTCAGATAAACTCTGCAACAAGATTGCATTAATTTTCGTTTGCTTCTCTTGCTCTTTTATCAATCTCTTGTTGTCGGCCTTGCAGCTCTGTAATTTGGCCATGAGACTCCTTATAGTTTCAGCCAGATTCGGAGGGGTCTCTATTGCCCTCCTTTCATCAGATTCTTTGCCTCTATTATGGGATCCATCCCCCACTTTATGGCACAAAAACATTTGTTATGCTTGCAGTTTCCCGTGGCTGACTGACCACTTGAGTGCTGAAAAAACACTCGCTGTTAGATAACACTCTATTAGTTCATGAACAACACATAGTTCATATTTCTTAAATATACCCACATATTTAAGAAATATCTACGGTCTTGGTTACCTCGGGCATTTGACATTTTGGGGCATTTCTATGCAGACTCCTCTTACGTTCCGAAGTGACCAATCTCCGAATTAGAGGGATTAGCGCCACACATGCCTGATATATCGATAGTTGGGAAAGGATCTGAGGGATCCCGCGATCTATGGTGTTGGGTCCTTTGTGGCTCCAACCTTTGGGGTTTTAGGCCTCGATTTAATTTGCGAAATGAGTTCACCCAACCACTTGGGGAACCGCCTATCACCGGTCAACCTCATGAGAGACCGAGTCTCCTGGTTACCTTCGGTCCACATAAGGCTGGTAAGGTTGGTCTTACTCCAAAGTTCCAGAAATCCGTAGCTCCGAAGCCAAGGGAACACATCTTCCTTATCCCTATCCCAAGGTTCCTGGCATTACTCATATGGGTCCTTTCGAGTGGATCTCGTTCATGGGTCTCCCAACCCAAGAGATCTCCTCTTCAAGGCTTCCACTCTCGCTATCCTTCCTAAAATTTTACCCTGAAATGGTTAAGGACTTGGGTCCGGAATCCCGATCGCGCGACAAGGATTCTGTAAGAGGTGTCCTCTTCAGACGGACATGTTCAGGTCGATACTACATCTCCCATATTGATCGTCATACATGCTTATGACCTAGGAAGCCTCATAAACTAAGATGGGCATACAGACTATTGTTCGAAAGTGCAATTTTTACAAGGAGAAGGAGGAATGTGCAGACCGTAACCATCCCACACATAAAACATTTATAAATACACATATGTATAAATTCAGGCATTCATCAATTGTTCTAGCTCCATACATAAAACAAGGAAATACTTATCAGAACTAGATAATGTGAAGCGACTACTGAAAGGGGTGCCCATTTCCACCCAACCATAGGCTCAGTCACTCCAAACGGATTTACCACTAGCCACCCCCGAGCTAGACCATGATGCTCTGCAACATAATATCTTCTCTCAGCTTAGCAACAATAGGGATGGAGGTCACTCTCCTCCTCCCACAGGATCTTGGCAATGGTTTACATGATACCAAGAAAGGAGGACTGACCTCATTTATCAGATTGTATCATAACCTTACCTGCCAATTCCTGTGACTCGAACGCTTATTTTCCAATTCTTCCTGGAACTCGAGAGCTTCACCTCCCATCTCTGCACTCTTCACAGGTCTCCCTCTTCCCACCACACCTTCCCTTCTTTCCTCTTTCAACAAGGTCACCTATGGCTCAAATTCCCAGCTCGCGGTTAGGTCTGGAAGCCTTACAGATGGGTGCTCTACCCCATCCCCTCATTAACTCTTGAGGAGGTCTTCCCACCTACCAACCTGAATGTAATTCATTTTTGGGTCAGAGGACTTTTCTGGTCTTGAGCAATTAAATCCAGTAAGTACTAGTTTTGTGAAGGTTAATGCAACCATTCTTGGTCCCCTTCACCATCTCTTTTCATAGCATTCATGGTATTTCTTAGTACACCCCTTCCAGCAGTCATGCAACACTTATCCATTTTCTAGTAAATAACAAAATTTACATTCATTTACCTTTCATACAAAGGTCCATCGAATAAACATTCACACATATGGAGTTTTCCATAGTCTCTTGGCCATTATAGTTATATTTACAAGCTGGGGGAAACCAGGTGTTACACCAATTGACTGCGTACAAGGGATGTTCCTCCCAACCATGGGATCTACTATTTCATTTCTCTCAACAACAAGCCACCCCTGAGCTGGGGTTGTGAGACCACAAGAAAGGAATGCCTCCTAAGGTAGGCTACTATCCCCTCAATAACCTAATACCTAGCTATCTAACTCCTACAACAATTCCAGTCCACTAGCTCTCTTTCCCCTCAACCTACACAACCAAAGGAATGCGATCTCTTTCTCTACCATGTAGTCCCTCGGGATATCCTATTTCCCTCTAGGGATCAAACATATGTTGACTAGGGAATCTCTCAGCCGGGTACTTTGAGAATCTTAGCTAAAATAGAAGTTCACGCAACAACCTTCTCAAGGATTTTAATCAATTTCCTCAACAAGAAACTCACTTACATGCATAGTAGCACAATTTTCCATGTGATTCTCAACTTCAACAATATTTCTTCAATACCCACTATGGTTTCCCTCAATTTCCAACACTAAGCTCTCATTTTCCTCTCCTCTTTCTATCCCAAAATTCTGTGTTATGTTCTTACTTGAATTTCCTTTTATTCCATGCATGTTTGAATCTCACATTTTCCAAAAAGTGGTTGTACTAATCCATTGCTATCATAAATAGGTGAGATTAACTTGCCCAAAAATCTCTTACATGTAGGTACTTAGCACATACTTCTCATTCAACGATTGGGATTTGCAATATTCAAAAAGGGAAAATAAATGGTTTATTACAAAGTAATTTAGAAAAGTGGCATGGGTTATTAGGAATGTGGAATTTCCCCCCTTAGACCCCCCTTTAGCCGCCCCATCTTTTGGAATCATATCCCCCCAATGTTATTGTCCCTCTAATATTGCAACCAACGATGTATCTTTATTTAATCAATGCGTGTATAAATTACAATGCTAGGCTCACCGACCTAAAATCATTATAGGATTTTCGGTCCAAGACATACTGACTCACTAGCCTAAATTACATATGTACAATTATATTATAATTCACAGGGATTAAAACTAGGATGTTACATCCCCTCACCCTTATTTTTTCACTGTCCTTAGTGCACTTCACCATACAGGTGTACACAGATAATGAATTCACAGTTTGATAACACTTGCAACAATTCTAACAAACAATATTGCATTCCCCTCAGTCTGCACAACCCAATGAAGTATACCCCCTTATCTAATCTGCAGTTCCTCAGGTTGTCCCACTTCCCTTATAGGACTCTAGCACAGACTAACTAGGAAGTCTCATAGTTGTGGCTCCAGGGATTCCAACCGCAATAATTTTCAAAGTTTATTGATTCCTACAACAATACCAACTAGTAATCTCTCTTTAACCTTAGCTTGCACAAACCAATGGATATCATTTCCTTCTTTGCATTGTAGTCTCTTGGAAAATCCTCATCCCCTCTAGGGCTCCAACATAGAATTGCGAGGAAGTCTTATAGTTTTGGTTCCAGAGACTCTAGCTACAATAATGGAATCTCCAAACTTTCAAATTAACTATGCGTATGCTTCTAACATCACATATTCTGGCTTCCACTTTGCTTCTTTCAAGTGGTAACAAGTCCATTGGAATTTACTTATCCTATGCATTTGTTCTTGAGTTATGTTTCCTTATGGTGCTATTCTTTACAGGTACTCAATTCATGTCTTTATTTTCAGTTGTTCCTATAGTATCCATAAAACAAATATACATGTTATTGCAATTATCATATAAAAATTATCTAATCTAGAAAAGTTTTTAACTCTAAAATGTAGTCATGTATTCAAAAATAATTTTGCAATCAGAATCCAATACTTATATGTATGGTTGTTTCTCTATTTCCCAAGGCTACCATAGGAAAGAATTCAAGTCACTGTCCTTTTTGACACACCCTCATGATTCCATACATCATGCCACACACATTCTTATGTTACCTCTTCCTTGCTATACTCACGCCCCAATGTTAAGCATTCCCTTCACTACTATATAGTCCCTTGGGTGATCCATCATTTACCAAGGTTTCACATGCAAGGAGAGCACCAAATTACTACCAAACCTCTACTAGTAGTTTATATCCAATAGCTTGTGGCAATCAGAAGGTCCAATGTCATAAAAATAGCCATCTTCCTGATATTTCTAGCTTCAACATTCATCAATTGTCCTATATCATATACATGTAGTTACTGTGAGATGTCATCAAAATAATTTCTATAATAAATTTCAAATTTGTTTCATAAAGAGAATCGGATTTCCCAAGCATGAGATTCCTTCTCATAATGTTTGGCTCTTTCATGTGGTAGCGCCCAGTCTTCATTATGGACTTATACTCAATGCCATATCCAAGACCATTTTACCTGCAATCTATCTAAATTTTCAATCAACCAACCAAACTGTGAGTATCCATGCACATCATTCTTTTATTGTAACATATACGACAACCCTTGAAGTGATCTTAGAATTATAACATACTAATTATTCAATCACCTTTATCTATTAGTCATATCAAATGAGAATGAAACTATTCTTTATTATATATGCATTATTTAGCACACCATGTAATACCCCAAGGCCGAGCCCCTACTGAATTGTAATTATGTTTATAGGCTGGTGAGCCTAGTGTTTATAAGCTAGGAGTCTTATGTGATGATTAAGCTAGAGAGCCTAGATGCTTAAGGTCAATGAGCCTATTTTTGTATATGTAAATACTCATACCATTAATATAAATACATTGATGCGTGTAGACCGACCATGAAGAAAGCGTTATGGGGGACTATGCTCCAATAGGTAGGGCAAGGGAATGGGCTAAGAGTCTAGGAAAAAGGGCTAAGCTACAAGGATTATCTCTAAGGGAATACTATTATTTTATTATTGCCTAGAGACAAAGGTTGGGAAATAACTGAAGTTATCCTAATTTCCTCTGGGAAAGGGAACGAATGATAAGTGGAGCTCATGCAGCTTCATGAAGACAGGTTTTTGATTTGGGACATGCAATTTATGTGGGGAAATCAGTTCATTAGGGGGTTCACTCGACATTTTTTCCATGCTTCCCACACACTCAGGGATTCACACACTCAACCATTCATGCGGGCAGTCATTTTATCCATCGTTGAACCTCCTCCATCATCGACATTTGTAACTTGCACAAACATGTACTTACTTGAACCCGTACCCTGCATTAATAGTTGGTGGTTGCTGCTATCATATGTGCCATATCGAGTGCTATTTCTTCCTTCACCCTTAACATTTGAATTAGGAGCTGGAAAAAAGAAGTAGGTTGTTAGACATGTGGGTTTGAAGATGTGGGTTGTCAGGCCCGTGGATTGAAAAAGTAGGTTATCAGACCTATGAGCAACTCTCTCCAGGTGAGAGGGATTGTTGGGGAAGTGAATTCTTCTAGAGGGAGCCCAAAAACAAATATAGAGCTATGATAATTCCTATCCAACCTGTTGCTGAAGCCCTAGAAGGGAAGTGGAGCAACCGATGGATTATTGAACAATGAAGGTGTATACTTCCTGGGGTGGGAGATGCATGTGGGAAATGAGAGGCCGTGAGCTGTGTGCGTAAGTTGGCTCCTGGGAGGGAATCCTTCCTAATGTATAGTGCGACTTCCCGTAGTCTATGCCTAGCCTAGGAATCCCTTACCCGAGTGGAGTTTAGTCCCAACTCGAGGATGACCCACTGCTGAGAGTGATGAGCATCATGATATAAGGTTGGGAGGTTCGTTGAAGGTCTGCACGTAGTTGGTGGACATCAATTAAAATATAAATAACAATTGTGTTAATGCCACGCCATGTTTAACTACATGTCTATTATTTATAAGGATTACATGTGTTTGCTGCATATATGTTTTACTATTAATTCCACATAAATCTGTGTTGTAGTAGAATGATTATGTCTGTTTAAATTTACATTATAAATGTATGATTAACATAAAGTAGATGTTGTTTTTTATTTATTAAGTATGATATTTTCTGCAAATGAAAGTGAGTCTTTCTATAAGGTGGCATGGCCCGGCCCTGGGATGGATTTGGTCACTACAAATTTATATCAGAGCATGAAAGTAGTTAGTTGGCATGACCGGCCTTGGAGGCTGGGGTATGTTAAAAATTGGTATAAGAGCCCATGGTTTCAAAATTCCATAGGGATTTGATGTAAAGAGTGCCAGAGGGGTGCTGAGAGAGCTCTTGGGTGGTAATGTAAAGCTCAGGAGGAGTGGCTGAGCAATTATCACAACAATCATGGTTGATAACCATGAGATTGAATTTGACCCGCAGGATCTACGCGGGGGGAGGAAGACCCTTCCCAGCTGTAAGATCTGGAAAATATGCACGAAAATTAACCTCCAAGTCCTTCGGACTTCGTGACTTCGACGAAGTTTACGTTCTATTTAGAAAAGGGTCTGAAGCCTGAAGTTCTGAAGTACCAAAGTGATTTTCAACCATAGATCATCCATAAGGAGGAGAGCCGTGGATTTTCCCTGAGTAGTTCGACGGTTCAGAGTTCAAGGAAATTGGTTGAAGTGTGTGCAGAATGGACTTCCTACCAAAGTCTCGAAGTCCCGAAATCCAGAGTTAATATGGACCATCCATTTCCAGGGACACATGTCCACAGATTAAGAAATGTTCAGAATTTCGATAGTCCAGGGATTGTGTGGTGTTCAACAATGAAATCCTCCAAAACCCGAAGCTCTAAAGTCCAGAGGGTCGGAGTGACATGGACCTGTTAGGAAGTTCGACATTCAGGAGTTATAAGGTGTTTTGGAGTGGAATATCTCGAAGATTGAAATGTCGAAGTCTCGAAGCACCGGATATGACATGGCATGATGATGTCACCTAGGGTGACGTGGACCTACCCTAAGTCTTCCACTTGTCACTACATTGATTGTTTGACAACTGAACAAAGGAGATTGCTATATTCGCCAGTTCAACGTTCGGGTATTTTGAAGTGTTGTAAGGTAAAGTCTTCTAAAGTCCCAAAGCGTCAGAGTCCTGAAACTCTGAAGTAGCACAGTTCGGAAATTCAGAGTTTGGAAGAAATGGGGAGTAGTGTTGAGGGAAGCTCCGAAGTCCTGGAGCTATGGGAAGTGACTATTCGACAGTTCGACGTTTGGGAGGAACGTTGTGTTGAGCCGAGAAACCCTCCGAATCACGGAGCTATGAAGTGTCAAAGTATGGATTGTGATGTGGCATGATGATGTCACAAAGGGTGATGTGGAACCATCCTAAGCATGCCATGTGTCAACCTGATTTGTATTTTTCACATGACATTCACACGAGTTAGAACATGACATGTGTCATCCGTTGGATGAAGCCACATGTCCACTCCGTAACTCTGCAATGTGGCACACTGATATGTGGATGATGACTATACCTCGATGGTTCATCAATCTGGTGATTGGGTAAAACAAATAAAGAGGGGGACCATCGGATTAACATCTGATTAAGTCCTGAACGTCAGATCAACACAAGTAAGACCTACAGTAGAGAGAAGTTGCAGAGATCGAGGGAAGAACTAACATCCGTGCAGGTTTAACCTCCACAATCCTCCTATATTGTCGATCTATAGAGTCAACAAGATCAACAGTTGGCATTGATTCCACCATAGGTGAGAAGTTTCCATTGCGGAACTCAGGAAGAGAGATAAAAATCATGCTAGTTGGGACTCCGCAATCATCCTTGATCGTAGATCTATACGTCGGTTCAAGCATGACCATCAATCCTCAATAGGAGGTTGGTGCTTCAATAATTGAGCGAGGTCATAGCCTCGATCATCTGGGACAAAGTTAATCTTAGCCGTTGGATTCTAGGAAGTCGAGGACCGTCGATCCACCGTTCTTCGCGAGTTTCCAATTTGGCACTCCGGGGGATTGAAATTTTGGAGTTGAGAGAACCCCCAATTTTCTGGGGCCTTGAAGTACCGAAGCTCCAAATAAGCTCCTATTAGCCTAACGCTTGGTCACAACCCATGGTCACATGTGTTCAGGGGCCGAAGAAAAAGGGCTAGTGCCCAGAAATTGTTTCTAAGAACATAAAAGGGCTTAAAGAAGGAGACATGAGGTTCTTAATTGTATAGACCTGCACTGAGCAAAGTAAAGGAGGCCTATGAACCTAAAGATATGATCCAACATGGATCCAAGAGCCAATTCAGCTTTGATATGGAAGAATCCATGTATAGGGATTGCATCACTAAAAAGACAAATTATTCAAGTATCCATAACTTCTTGCTCAAAACTCAGAATTGAGCATGGAAGCAGGCATTGGAAATGTCTTGAACAATAGAAGATAACTGTTCAACAAGAAATTGGATCTGAATAGTCAAATTCTTAGGAAATTAGTAGAAATAAGTCTGATATATATTATTGAACCATAATGGTTCAAGTTTCATGAAATTGTTGAGACAATTAGCCTGACAAAGTTATGTTGGTTGCACATTTTTGCAGAGTTAACAATTGTCAAGCATAAAAAAATCATCATAGTGTGCAGAGAGATGGATGATACACAGGGGGCTTACATCCAGGAAGATCAGATCCTAGGAATGGATGTCCATTTGGGTATGAAAGGAACAAACTCCAATGGACATGGAGAAGGAAAGGATGATAACATAAATCTGGTTGAGACCATAAAAAAATTGCAGAAAAATGTCTAGAGTCACAAGGATGATAATGAAAGGCTTATGAAGGCCAAGGAGTAGTAGGAATATTTCAACATGAAGTTAATATAGATCCTGGAAAGAATTGAAAATAAGTTGGATAAGGAGAGTGGCTCCAACAAATCAAGAAGCCATAGGACCCCTGAGGAAAAAGGAATATCCAGGAGTGATAACAGACATCACCATCACTCTCAAAGACAATCCAAAAGGAGGGCACATAGTATCTCAAGTCAATCTCCTACCATGAAGCATAATAGGTATTGGGTGGATGAATTGAAAGGAGAAATGAACAAGATCAAACATCCTACCTTTGATGGAGAGCACAAGAAAGATGAAGATGCCAAGACATGGATGTTGGACATGAGAAAATACTTCCATCTGCATAATTGTTCTTCTCATCCAGAAGGAATAATTGGTATCTACCAACTTAAAGGAAATGCATCCATGTGGTGGGATCAACATGTGCAAGTGAAACACATCAAAGAGAATAATTTTACATGGAAGGAATTCAAGAACCATTTTGAGAAGAAATACTTAACCATGAGTTATTATGACAAAAAGATGAAAGAGTTCTTTGAACTCAAACTAGGCAACATGACCATTGATGAGTCTGAAAGGAGATTTTTATAATTGTTGAAGTATGTCTCCTTCATCAAAGATGAGACAGTTAAGATCGATAGATATTTGAGTGGGCTTCCATATTTCATTAGTGATAAAATTCAATATGATGATTCTAAAAGTTTGGAGGAAACCATAAGAAGAGCCAAGTGCTTATATGATCAACAAAATGGAAAACCTACTTTCTAGAAGGCTTGGGA
The DNA here is from genome assembly GCA_032191745.1 of Picea mariana. Classification (NCBI taxonomy): domain Eukaryota; kingdom Viridiplantae; phylum Streptophyta; class Pinopsida; order Pinales; family Pinaceae; genus Picea; species Picea mariana. The sequence goes on from JASDQU010014857.1 coordinate 54,876, forward strand.
GGACAAGAATAAGTTTAAGAGGGAACATAGGAAGAATGGGAACAAGACACCTTTTTTCAGAAACAATCCTCAATGACAACCATCTTTTAGAGAGCACAAAATGGCTTAGGTAGGTGGGCAAAGGCCAATGCATCCACCTATTCAATGTTGGGGTTGTAAAGGAGACCATAAGTATAAATATTGTCCTCACAAAAGTGACAAAGTGAGAGCTGTCCACAATGTGCATCAAGTAGAAACAATGGAGGACATGGGCATAAGTGTACCAAGGATCTATCCAGCCCTGAACAACAAGCAAGAAGAATTTCAATCACACATGATTGAAGTAGAAGGTATGATCAATAACCATGCCTTTACTATTTTAATAGATTCAAGAGATAGTCATAGCTATATAGATCCTAAGGTAGTGGAATGATTGAAACTTCCAAGAAGCAAGCATGGGAAATCTTGGTTGGTGCAAATGGCTACAGGAGCCAAGAGAAAAGTTGTTGAGTTAGTTAAATCATGTCTAGTGAACATGAATGGGCCAAGTACCAAGGCAGATTTGAAAATCCTTGCCTTGGGTTCATATATCTATCTAATTGGTATGGATTGGTTGGACCAACACCATGCAATGTTAGACTGTCATAACAAGGATTTTACTTGCTTGAATGAGGAAGGGAACCCAATAACAATCCAAGGAGTTCCTAGGGCAGTTACTGTCTGAGAGATCTCAACAATGTAGTTGAAAAAATGTTACGGGAAGGGTTGCCAAATATTTGCAGCTCATATGGAGGAAGAACCTAAGGATAAGGTGGCAAATATTATGGATCATGCAGTCCTAAAAGCGTTTGAGGATGTGTTTAAGGAGATACTAGGACTACCCCCAAAGAGAGATATTGATTTCTCTATAAACTTAATGGCTGGAGTAGCTCTAGTATCCAAGAATCCCTACTAGATGAGTACACCATAGCTAAAGGAACTACAAATGCAGCTTAAAGAACTTATGAAGAAGGGGTATATACGCCCAAGTGTTTCACCTTGGGTTTCCCCATTTTTATTTGTAAAGGAGAAGGAAGGGACATTGAGATTGTGTATTGACTTTAGATAATTGAACAAGGTAACTGTAAAGAATAAGTATCCTTTGCCAAGGATCGAAGATCTCTTTGATCAGTTAAAGGACGCATAGATATTTTCAAAGATTGATCTTAGATGTGGTTAACATCAAGTAAATATCAGAGATGAAGACATCAACAAGACTTCCTTTAGGACAAGGTACGTTCATTACGAGTTCACAATGGTGCCATTTGGGTTATCAAATGCACCAGCTATTTTTATGTTCTTAACGAATGGTGTTTTTTGGGAATACTTAGACAAGTTGGTCATCGTATTTTTGGATGAAATCCTTGTATATTCCAAGTCAGAAGAAGAGCATGAGAATCACTTGAGGATGGTGTAACAAGTGTTAAGAGAGCACCAATTGTATGAAAAATTGAGCAAGTGCTCATTTTATCAGAACCAAATTCACTATTTGGGGCATATCATATCCGAAGAAGGGATAGTAGTGGACCCTAAAAATATTGAAGCTATTAAAGGGTGGAAAACACCTAAGAATGTGACATAATTCAGATCCTTCATGGGTCTAGCTAGATACTATACAAGATTCATTGTAGGGATTTTGAGGATTTCTCACCTGATAACTTCCTTGCAAAGGAAGGGGGTGAAGTTTCAATGGACAACAAAATGTGAAAGGAGATTCCAACAATTGAAACAATTGTTAACCAATGCTCCAATTATGAAGATTCCTGATCCGAATAAAGATTTTGTGGTTTGCACAAATGCATGCAAAGAAGGACTTGGTGGAGTCCTTAGTCAGAACAGATTTTTGGTATGTTTTGAATCCATAAAATTGAAAGAGCATGAAAGGCTCTATGCCACTCATGATTTGGAGTTGGAATCCATAGTACACACCTTGAAGAAGTGGAGGCACTACCTCATGGGAAAAAAATTGAGATGAGGACAAACCATAATGGTATGGAATATCTATTTGATCATCCAACTCTAAATGCCAGACATAGTAGATAGTGAGAGTTTCTCTGTGAGTATGACTTTGATATCAAGCACATCAAAGGAAAAGAGAAAAAAGTGGCTGATGCACTCAGCAGGAGAGTGCATGAAATGAATGATACAACCATTAACATGTATCAAACTGATATTAAAGGTAGAATTTCTGAGGCCGTAAAAGCATATTTGCAGTACATGGAGTTAGTAACAAAATTATAGAAAGGTAAAATTCAGCATAAGGTTGAATATTATAAATTGGGAAACGATGAAGTTCTCTTGTACGAGAACATAATTTATGTACCCAATTCTCATGAATTGAGGAGTATGATCTTGAAAGAGATGCATAATGTACCTTATGATGGACACCCAAGATATCAGAAAACAATTGAAACTGTCAAAAGTCAATATTATTGGCCAAGCATGAAGAAGGAAATTGCTGAGTACATTGCTAAATGTATGGAGTGTCAAAAGGTCAAGGTTGAGCATAGGCACCCAGCTGGGTTGCTGCATCCATTTCCCATTCCTGCGTGGAAGTGGGAAGTGGTGTCAATGGATTTCATCACCAAATTTCCCAGAATAAGCAAGCAACATGATTCTATCATGGTGGTGGTGGACAAGCTTACTAAAGTTGCCCATTTCATTCCTATGAAGATTACCCACAAGGAAACCAATGTCGCTGATATTTGTATGAGGGAAGTAGCATGCTTGAATGGCATACCCAAGACAATTGTTTCTTATAGAGACCCAAAGTTTACCTCAAATTTTTGGAATGGATTATTCAAAGGATTCAGAACAAATATGAATTTCAGTACAACTTATCATCCCGAGTCTGATGGGAAAATAGAAAGGGTGAACCAAGTGATAGAGGATATGCTAAGAATGTATGTGATGGAAAAACCATATAAATGGGAAGAATATCTAAACTTGGTAGAATTTGATTACAATAATGGGCACCAAGCATCGTTGAAGTTGAGCCCATTTGAGGCACTTTATGGTCAAAAGTTAAACACACCAGTAAGCTGGGACAACCCAACAGATAGAGCAGTAGTTGGGCCCGAGTTTCTCAAGGAAATAGAAGACAAGGTGTCAAAGATTAAACATAATTTAAAATATTCCCAAGACAGGCAAAAAATATATGCTGACAAGGGCATAACTCATAGGGAGTTTAAAGTGGGTGATCATGTATTCTTGAAAGTGAAGGCCAATAGAAGTTCCCTGAAGTTGGAAAACTGTTCCAAGTTGGCAGCTAGATATTGTGGGCTATTTGAAATCCTAGAGAGGATTGGACCAATAGATTATATGATTTCACTTACTGCATCTATTCCTATTCATAATGTATTCCATGTATCATTGCTCAAGAAGTATATACCTGATGCTAATCATGTGATTGATTGGAATGTGATTTAGGTGGAGTAAGAAGGCGCTTTTCAAGTGCATCCACTGTGCATACTTGACCAGAATATCAAGTAGCTCTAGAATCGAGCCATAGATCTTGTAAAGGTCCAATGGACTTGGTACAGTCCCGAGGATGCAACTTGGGAGCATGAAGATGCTATGTGGGTAGAATACCCACATCTTTTTGAAGATTTTTGAAAATCTTGCTATTATATGTAAATATGATGCAGTGAGGACAATGCATAAATAAGGGGAGGGGTTTGTAATACCCCAAGGCCAAGCCCCAACATAAATGTAATTATGTTTATATGCTGGTGATCCAAGTGTTTATAAGCTAGGAGGATTATGTGATGATTAGGCCAGAGAGCCTAGATGCTTAAGGCCAGTGAGCCTATTTTTGTATATGTAAATACTCATATCATTAATATAAATACATCATTGTGTGTATACCGACCATGAAGAAAGAGTTATGGGGGACTAATCTCCACTAGGTAGGGAAAGGGAAGGGGCTAAGAGGCTAGAAAAAAGGGCTAAGCTAGAGGGATTATCTCTAAGGGAATACTATTATAGTATTATTGCCTAAAGACTAAGGTTGTGAAATAACTGAAGTTATCCCAAGTTCTCGTGGGAAAGGGAAGGAATGATAAGTGGAGCTCATGTTGGACACACCGACCACACTGAGAGGGGGGGGGGGTGAATCAGTGTAGGGCTCTTTTTTCTACTTCCCTTCACAAAATATTCTTAGTTATCAATCACCATTTACTCATCACTTATTACTTTCATTTATAACTAGTTGTATGTGAACATATATCAACAACATATAACAACAACATATATCATCAACAAGTAATCACCACAAGGAACACAATATCTATGTACAATTTCTTTTTATTATGGACTACAATCCTTGGGTTTATCAACAACAACTGAATAGAGTTGCAACTCTACAAGAGCACCAAATATGCAATGCAAGACTCAACTTACATAACTCAACACCAACTGAGAGGAGGATTCAATCCTCAACAGATACCAATCCATCAACAAGTACACGACCTATCAGTAGTGCAACATGTGTATGTATTCTCCCTACCAGTAGTACAACTCCCATATATACACGACCTATATGTACTGCATCCTACATATGCCCTTTAAATAATTAGGGTTTTATCTCCTTGAAAAACTTAGATCCTCTGCAATCTTCAGTCACATCTACTTCTGTCTTTCACTGTCCAATTTGTACCATAACCAATCACAACACATCTATTATCTCCAACAAATTACTCATTCTCCTCAACCATACAATATGAATGCTACTTAATCATGCATAATCAACCAATATAATATGGAAACCATATCATTACTGAAACATAATATTGTTTCTCACTCTATCAATCAACCAACATAAACCATATCATGACAGCCATACCAAGAATGCCTTAAGCATTCACCATACTATAAAAAAAAGTATTCATCAAGACAATCATGCAACCATACCAGAACTTCTATGGCAGATCTGAGCCCATAGAGTGCAGATATGGAACTTGCTTCAAACTTCAAGAACCTAGAACCAACTCACACTGAAGTCTCCATGACTTTATCCAACTGTACGACTCTGATCTCCTTCAACCCATGTGTGTATGCTCTTTGGCTCACTGCAGCGTGCGTATGTACGCTCTCTGGGCCACTGTTGCTAACGTACTCCTTTAGAAACTAGGGTTTTTGAACTTCTGAAACTTTCACTGTCAAGATCTCATACTTCTGGAAAATTTGATGTGTCCATGAGATCCAACAATCACTCTCTTCCACATAATAGATATTCAATGTATTCTCAAGAGATATCTATTTTCAAGAGAACCTTGCCTCTTTTTTATACTCTCCAAGTAGCTTCCTTAGAAGCATATTCTCGGCCACTTTGTCCACATAGCCACTTTTTCTACATAGTCACCTATGTCCAACTTTTTCCAGTTGACCACTTGTCCATATATCCAACATCCACTTGACCATTTAACCCACTTTACTCATTTTAGGGTTAACCCTCTTATAACTACTTTCCATAATTAGAAAGTTCTCTATTTACTTTATTATTTAAGTAATCCTCTTTGATTTTATCTCTCCACTTTATTATTTAAATAATTTCTTCTTTGTAAGAACTTTGAATTCTTTGACCTTTTGGGGCTTCTAGCTAACATATGAAGGTCCTCCAAGTTCGTAAGGCTGTAAATCTCAAATCGTGAGGAGTTATGTGATGTTCCACATACCACCAAAAATGGCATGACAAGCATTATCCATCTAGGATAGTTTTATTGAAAAATTCGTTTATCTTCATCTCATTATTTCACAATTAAGCATGGGTTCTCTAACCATACTTCTAGAAAAACTCAACCACAAAGCGTCTTCTCGTGAGGGATTTCACCATAAGGGGACCACTTTGGAGTTCATCCATTAGTACTTCCTATCAACCATGACAAGACAATAATGAGTCATCTTTACATCAATTCAACTAGAATAACCCATGACAATAATCACTATGACATTTTCCCCTTGTCATTGATTCTATGCATGACCACATGATCCAACGATCAATACATTAATGCATCCATCCATCTATGCATCATATATCAATGAAAATACATTGTTCCGTTGACATCAATGACAACATGATTCAACAATCTCCCCCTTTGAAATGATGGAAATACCAACATTGATGTCAACATGAATCATTGATGGAAACATGTAGACATGGCATTTCTCTTCATCAGTGGTCATCTCAATTACATCAATGTGATTATCTCTCCCCCTTTGACATTAATGGAAAAGGGTATTTTTATCCTTGGGGCTGCTCCCCCTGCATGAACTCTCCTTGGGGTTGCTCCCCCTGCTTGGATTGATTTTTCTCTTAATAATATCTCCCCTTTTGAACAAGGGATATCACTTTGATGTAATGATGAAGACACATCTCTCATTCTCCCCCTGTGACCATTGATCCTCTTGGAACCATGCCTCTGTTCTCTTTCTCCAAGTAGAGGGCTCTTTTTCAAGTATTTATCTTTGCATCTGATAAATATCTCCTCCTAGAATCATGGGAAGAAGAATGACTCCCCCTATAGGTATGTCTCCCCCTATCTTCTCTGCAATATGAACAATACACTACTATTGCAATAAGCTTCTGCTGCAATTTCTACTGCTCAAACAAAACATAAAATGATCCGCTCTTCCTATGAAAATCCTTGGACCTTTCCATGCATTAAACTCGTTCCATACCATACATCATGAACAAAAAGATATGTCAACAATGAATAAAGAATCATGAGAAAAACATCAACCATGTACATCTTCTTCCATATTGTGTGCCAACCATGCACAACACCCATGTACATCAACCATGTACATCAATACCATACAATATACCATAAGATATCATCAATGGAGTGTATCAACCATATGCCAAGAACATGTTCCAACTGTGTATCATCCATATGCTTCTACCAATATGACAACCATGTGCCTCAAACATGTGTTATATCACTCATACTATTCTTCTACCATGAACCAATTGCCACAACCATGTATCTCAATCAATCAAGTGTCTCAACTATGTCATCCCATACATGATGTACCAAAAAAAGTGCATCAACCATGCACCAAACATGTATCGCCAAATTTACTAAGTGTTGGCAGCAGGCCGAAGTGGAAAGAAGGATGATCGCGGGGAAAGAAAGCATGCATAAACTGAAATAACAGCTGGAGGGAAACACAACATGTGCACATGTAAGAAAGTGTGCACGAGGGAAGCGACAACTGGGAGGAAGAAAAACATGCCCGCATGGGAGGAAGACCTAATGTCAGTAGGGTTAGGGTTTTTGTAATACATTGTAAACAACTGAAGATCCCGATAGATATAAATATAGATACGTAGGTACAATAGAGGGTTCCAATTTTTGTTGCAAAAGGTCAGTTCTTGATTAGTTTGTCTCTGTATTGTTGATACCAAATATGTATGAGTCGATGCGATATGTGATATTGTGATGAACTATTTTGTAAGATGTTGAGATAAGAACAGAGAAGAGGAGGAAGATCTGAGGATTAGATCACAGGCTGGGGAGCCTGGTGCGATCTAGTTCACCCCATATAGATCTTACCCATTTGAGGAGAATTGTAAGCGTGCAACTCTGGAGATGCAGAACTACCATAATAAGAGAGCTAAGAGACAAATCTTTGTGGATGTATCCCAAGAGGGGGTGAACCACAGTAATATCTGTGTAATGTGATGAATGCATGTATGTCTTTACTTTTCTTCAGCAGTTAATTTGTACGCTTAATGAATGATTTAATATATTGTTATGGAATATGATTGTGTTTCTTGGGAAATAATCTATGGAAGATAAATGCGTGACCATGAATAACCGCAGATTTCAATCACAATTCGTAGTGCATGGCTTTGAATAATAAACCCATATCTCATACTCAATCCTAGGCTATAAACACCTGAGTATTACAACCACCCATTTAAAGCTATCTCAGGTGAGACTGTGCAGTGCATTCTATGTACTGTGTTTCCTTCTAGCTTACCAGGAGGGCCGATAGTTTTAGAGGATTTGTTGGAAACCCAAAAGACATAAACCCTGGGTCAATGAATCAGATGGTCAGAAAAGAAGAGTAAGTAACAGATAACCAACAATTGGTTCCATTGTCGCGTTAATAGGAACAAGAAAGGACTGAGTAGATAAGATAGATTGAGCACGAAGAGAACGAAGAAAAGAAGAGAGCAATGAGCCACTAGAAGGGACTGTTGAGACCTTGGAACCCCACAAAAGAAAAAATCGAAGGTTGGTTGAGAACCAAAGAACTAGAGTTTGCACAAAAAGACAATAGAAACCCTAGGATCACACCTCGCAAATATTTGGATAAATACGTATTTACTGATTTACATGAAGTTTTTTTCTGTGATTTTCCGCATCTACTACAGGAGTGGATACTAAAGTTGAAGGATAGCAACGTGACGAATCGGATTCGATAGCTATATTGGACTCCAATAAAGATTGAGCAGTTACAACAGGTGAACAATACATTCACCTACACAGTAGACTTTTGGTGTAACGTCCCTGGTACTCTATGCCGGGCCATGCTACGCTAGAGAACTCTTTCGTTCTCTCTGCGGAACATACTATAACATACCCAGTATCCAACTGAGCTATGCCACATAAATTTTTTGAACTGCATGCAATTAAAAATATATACACACAGATCTCTTGCGGAAGCATATATATAAAACATAAACAACCAAATACATATGTAAATACATAGATTCACACTGAAATAACATTAAATATATACATGCAACATATACAGGAAATACCCATAAAAATAGACACAGTTATAACCGCACATATGATAACCCATAAAAATAAGCACGTAAATAACAATGCAACATGTAAATTTATCACACAATTGGCACTTATCTTGGTAATAATGTCACCAACTACGTGCATACCTTCCATGAACTTCCCAGCCTTAGACCACACTGTTCATCACTCTCAACAATGATTCACCCCTGAGCTAGGACTAAACTCCACTCGGGTAAAGGGATTCCTAAGCAGGCTAAAGGCTTATGGACAATAGGAAAGACTCTATCTCAGGTGCCAACTCAAACTAACAACCTAAAGTCCCTCATTCCCCACATGCCCGTCCCACCCAGGAAGTGTACCCTTCTCTGCTCAACAGTCCTTCGACTGCCCCACTTCCTTTCTGGGCTTCAGCAACAGGCTAGACAAGAAGTCTCAGAGCACTGTAGCTGCAGTTCAACACCTTCAAGAAATCAATCCCCAACAATTCTCTCACCCAGAGAATTTCTCACAGGCCTGAAAACTCGCCTCTTCAATATCCCATGAGCCTGACAACCCACTTCTTCAGTATCCCACAGGCCTGACAACCCGCTTCTTCAGTCCAGTTCCCCAACTAAACAACTACACAAACAAGTATGGCTATGGATATAGGTTTAGGTACAGTGACAAGATGTATGGAGGATAGCTTACCGCGTGAGTGAAAGATCATGGTATGGCTAAATGGATGATTTCCTGATGGAAAGAATGATGGTCAGAATGAAGGAAAATATCAAAAAATGAACTAAGTCCCCACAATATGTATGCATGTCCCAAACTTGACACTTTTCATGTTGGGAGCTACTTTGGCCCACTTGTCCCCAACTTTGGAACTTAGGATAAAATAATTATCCATACTCTATACTTTAAGAAATATTAATATAATATTCCTTTTTGGCTTAAGCACCCAAGCTTATCTTTTTTGCTTAACTTTTAGCCCTCCCTTTCCCTAACTAGTGGAGTTTAGTCCTCGTACTCTTTTATTGTTGTCGGTCTGCACACAACGATGTATTTTATATTAATGATGAGATGTATACACATATAGGTGCACTAGCCTTTAGCATCTAGGCTCTCTGGCATAATTCAAAACATACACATCCTAGCTTATAATAACTAGCTCACCAGCTTATAAAACACAACATATACACAAAGACTCCATGGCCTCAATATCGTGTGCACTCAAGTTGTTGCATGCGGTATCCAAGAATGTGCACACTTCATCATTTTACTGCACAGTACATGTGCGCACTATGCCATGAAATGTGCATACAAAAATGATATCAAAACAACTCACCAACTTAAGTACATTTTCATTTACATTACAATTGGAGTTCAACCTAGGGATATTACAACCCCCTCCCCTTATTTATGCACTGTCCTCATTGCATTATATACCATGTACCATTCAAATTATTAAAATATCTAATCTTTAGCTAATGGAATCTTGCTATCCATTTTGTGCTCTACTTTCCAGCACCAATTCTCATATTCATACTGCAACTAGAAGTCAATTTCTCTATTCCATAGAGCTACTTATGGAAATAAATCATCTCATTGTTCCTTATTACATGCTTCAATTAAACTTCATTGAAGAAACATATGGTTGTAGATCCATGATGTTCCACTAGCCTTATATCTCACTGCTGATAAACTCTTAGCAACGTACCACTCCCGAGCATGGCTATGACTCCATCAGGGAAATGGCTTCCCAAGATAACCACGAACCAAAATCAATATCTGCATAGTCTAGGCCAAGGTATCAAACCTCAACAACACTCCAACCAATGGTGTCTCTTCCCCACATGCCTGTACAACCCAAGGTAGTATGAACCTTCACTGTCCAATAGTTCATCGGCTGCTCAACTTCCTTTCCAGGGCTCTAGCACAGACTAGATAGGAATTCTCAGAGCACCGTGGTTCCAGGAGTTCCAACTTTAATCATTATCTTCTCACCAACATCATACACATGTAGTTATCATGAGAGAGCATTATAAAAAAATCCATTTTAGAAATCCAATTAATTTCATAAGGAATTCGACTTTTTCCCAAAATATGAAATTCTATTCCATAATTTTTTTTTTTCATCATTGTTGGAATAAAAGAATATAGTTTTCCTTATGTCTTTCAGAAAGAACCATGTTAAATACCATCTTTCCTGCAATGATCATATATTGCATATAACCAACCGATTCTGAGTATTTTTTGTACATCATAATTCAACATGTATAACACCTTATGTCATGCTCTTAGAATTGCCTACACCTAGCAATTCAATCACAATTACCAAAATGACTCATCATTCTATGCATATGCATGTTCATAATTAATAACAGTAAGTTAATTTCTTCAATTTTTTGAACAAGAAATTTTCTGTAGTCACTATTCCTATGACCACCTCACTTGTAACTTCCTTGTTGCAATGTTTAATAGTTCCTGAAATGTTCTCAATTTCATGAGTTAGTAACATTTCAACCATTAGTATAATTATTTCCACGCAAAAACATATATACATGCACTCACAAAATGCATTCAACAAAATGCATTTAAGTATACAATTCCATCATGTATGAGTGTAACTCTGCCACTTACCAGGTATGAGTGCAACTCTCAATTCCTACTTATTCAATGCACATTTTCATTGATTTTCAGAATGATCTTTATCTAAGTCATGTATCTCACCATCCATAAATTGGAAATCTGGCCAATGTCTTGAGACATCTCCACACATTTCCCATTGTCTTCTCAATTACTTGGATGCCTTCCTTTTCAACCCAAACACTACACCAAGAATACCATTTTGTAGTGTCTATTAGTGTTAGCAAAAAGGTTGCAGTCCAAATTTTATTTAAAGGTATGAAGCTCATTGGGTATTTGTGTGGAACATAACCTTTCTATAACCATACCTTGTCATATCCAACCATGTCCTGGTCTCATACATGACTAGATTTCTTAGCATCATTCCTATAACAAGTTCTTATCTTTTATTTTGTTTTGGTTATTGTCTCATAACTAAATTAACATGACATGCTACTATATCAGTGTGTGCATTCAAAAGCTAAAAGATTTGATAACTATAACATGCCTCTAGCCTTTACCACACCTAGTGGTAACTTAATCCTGTCAATGCACTTAAACAATACCATACAATGTAGTATAAAATGGGGAAATTCTTACATGTATTTCCCTTTGGCAATTATACAACATAATTTCTAAACATGAATACTTACCTGTATGGCTGCCATTAAACGAGTTTAATGCTACCTAATTAGCTGATGAAAATAGAAGTTCTCATGCTTCTTTATCAACCTTATGATTCAACATTCTAGCCTTATGTTGCTTCCTTCCATATGCAACAACATTATCAGCAACACTTGCAAACATGCAAGCATTCTCACTTTATGGCTGTCCCAAAAGCCATAAAATACTTGCTGCTACATTAATTCCAACAACTTCTTTCTTCTTGTATCACGTTTCCTTGTTTATCCCATAAGTCTTCCATTCTCCTGGATTCTTGAACCTGTAAGTGCTCTTCGCTGTAACCACTGTGCATGATTATTTATGATCTGAGCACTTTCTAGCCAAAACACTCTTGGCTGCCTTTTATTTTCCATGCAAATACTAAACTGATAATAACCTTGAGATTTTATTTACTTCCTGGATCCATCTATCCCAACTCACACTTGGATGAATTATAATTCCCATCATGTTGTCTTATAGACTTTGGATATTCAACATCCATTTATTTTTCGGACTGAACTATTCAAGTTCTTCCTTGATTGAATAATTTGGTATTTGAGTTTTCTTGAATTCTTCTCCACTCCTTGTCAACTACCTTCAAACTTGGCTTGCATAGCCAATCTCTTATCATACTGTAGGGATGCACATATGCCTCCTTCCCTGGCTGCATAGAATTAATTAAATGCACTTAATGCTGCTTTTAATTTACTAACATAATTCAAGTGGTACTTCCACCCCCTGGAAATGTCACTCATGACTCTATGATATTCGAGATAGATTCTTCTCAGGCACCATCTCTTTTACATTCAGAACCAGGCATAGAACCATTTTCCTTTTCATGGTTCTTTACTGACTCTCTACAAAGATTCATTCCACTTTTAAGTCTTTCTTGGCTTAACCTCTCCATGCTATTGTGGAAATATCTTCAATACCTTTGGAATGCATCAATAATCTCTACTAGTATTCTTGTTTTCCCTCTTGGAGTGTTTTTCATGCATTCCCATTTGCTTGATATCTACCCCATGAATTCTTCTTCCATTAGTCTAGGATGTTCATGGACTTGCAACTACATATTATGCTGATATTAATTTTCAGCATTCCACTATTATTCAGATCCCTCTGATCCAAATCCTACATGACCCAATTCTATTTCCAGTCATGTTTTTTGAGTAACCTTGGGTAGATAACACCAACTTCCTTCTTGAGGTACTTGATTTATCCCTTCCTTAACCGATCATATCAGTACTTGGATTTTCTTGCTGGCTATTACTTTCCCCTTTCTTGACCAATTTGATTTCAACCCACCTTGGACAATCCCCTTCTATCATGCCATATTGATGCCCTTCATACCAAGCTTCCATTGCACACTCTGATAAGCATAAGGGAATCATTACTATAATTTCATAGCTAATCCCTGGATATGATGCACTCTTTATCCAAATATGCATTAAGCCTCTTTCTTTATCTGGTTACTATCATTCCGATAGTCAATTCCTTTTATAATAGATCTTACTCCCATGCATTGCTTAATTTGTATATTGGTTTCTTTGGGAGCATTCACTAATTCATTCGTTACATGATCTATTCCTCTGCCTAGATTCCATTGAATACCTAACTAACATGAGAGGACTTCTTGTAGTGGCTTCCAAAGACTTTATGGCTACGCCAAGATTCATACCTTAATCTTTTGTAGTCTTGGATTTTGATCATCTTATGAAATATTTTGTCATATCACTCTTTCCCTGAGTACCTATGCTTAAATTTAACTAAATTCAACCTTCTCACCTATTAATAACAAAAAAAAATTTAACTTTGCAAAATGTGCAACCAACAAAACTTTCTCAGGTTAACTGACTCAACAATTTTCATGAAAATATATGAACCATTTTGGTTCCATAATATATCAGAATTATTTCTTCTGATTCCATGGAAAATTGGATGCCTAGATAAATTTTATGGGTGAATAATTATATTTTTCTATCCGAGACCTTTCTAACGCCTTCTCCCATGCTCAATTCTGAGTCTTGAGCATAAAGTTATGACTATTTGAAAATTGCCCAATAACTTTTCTGTTCATTCTTCAACTTGGCGCAACTCTGCGTTATAAATATGCAATTTAGCACCTACTCCATTAGATTTTTCGTAGGATATCAATGAGTTTTTAATATACATCTTATGGACATTCTTTCCAAGTTTCACCTTTTTTTGATTTCCAGGTTGTTATTTACAGTCGGTTGAAGTTCTAGGCTAAAATACCATATTGTAACTGATATGCTATAGGTACCTTCTTTGCCATATTAAATGCTTTTAACATGCCCAAAAATTTAATTTAGCTCTGAGACTGTCTTATATGGTTCAATATATTTCTATTGACTACTCCTGCGCCTCAATCTAATTCCGGAGCAGAAAGTTATGGCTCTTTGAAGTTAGATGGGTCTGAAAATTTACCCTCCACTGTTTGTGTTGTAACTTTCTCATAATAGCTCCTTTTGACGAACAGTTTACACCATTAGAAAAATCTCTCCGAGCTCTTTTATTTGAGCTGCAAAGATAGAGTGTGCCTTGACACACTCTGTTCTCATGGTTTTTGAGTAGCCAAAAACGCTCCGAAGGGCCTCAAAAATGCGTTGTAAAAAGATGGCGTTCAAATGATATAAAATGTTGCAGAAAATCACTGGTTTTTTGTTGTTGTTCACCCTTCAAACAACTTCATGCGCACAAATTTCAACATGTAAACCCATATTCACCATGCACAACAACAACACAATGTAAATCATGCTTCATGCACTTTAAAACCATTGTGTATCACTTCTCTGTCGCGCCAATAACTTGCGCGCATTACTTTTCTGTCGTGCACCAATATCTACCACACACAGTTTTGGTTCTTGCACTATTACCTATTACGCGCAGTTTTTGTATCACGCGCTGATATTCCGTGCGCATTGTACTTTACGCACTACACCATGCCAGAGTTTAGTACGTCTGGACCGTGCACCAAAACTCTGCGTGCACCATTAACTAGACTGTCACATGACAACATATACCCACATTGTGCGTGCACCAACAAAACTCCTCTGTGCTCTGCCAACATTGTGCATACCACGCATGTCATTATTATGTGTGTGCACACTGCGCAATGATAAATTTATCGCGTGGTCCTGTACACCAACATTTTTCCGCACAACGCCGAAATTTAGCACGCACACCCACACACTAACATTTTTCTGCGCGACACCAAAATTTAGTGCACGCACCAGCATGCCAATATCGTGCCGCGCAATGCCAAATTTTACCTATCACAAGCTTTTCATTGCGCATCATGCATTTTTAGTGTGCCCACCTGTGCACATTCATTTTTATGTGCATCAATTCCTCGTGAATTCCGTTGCAGAAATTGGGGATTTTGGCTTAACATTTTCCCCAATTTACCATCGACATTCTGCAACCATGAAATTTGTTCCATTTCACCCCGATTACACTAGTTAAACCTATGCAACAACAAATCGTTGTAAGTTGACATTTCTGGAACGAATTTATCCAAAATCAATTCGCGAATTGAGAATTTTAACCACTAAACTCACTCCATCTGTCATGTCTTCATTGTAACTTCAAATTCGATCCATTCTAGATCCGAATTTTCTAAAACATATATTAAAACAATAATATCTCATCACTTGGCCGAATTTCTCCATTTTCTCATGAATTTAACAACATAAATTGGGGCTTTTCCCCAATTCCGCCTAGTTGTTGTTACATTTTTACCATGGACGCTCTATAAATTGAAATTTGGCCACTTCAAAATAAATTCTCTGTGACATTTCACTTCAACTCAACTTTTTCACCCATCCAGGCTTAGTGTTGAAAACTGAATCTCTGATACCAATACCAATTTGTAACATCGTCGGCCACCAACAGGCCGAGCAATGCTACCAAACACAACCTTAACTTAGCCTTTTGAGATCTTATACCATATTGTAACATCCTTGGTACTCCATGCCGGACCACGCTATGCCAGAGAACTCTTTCGTTCTCTCTGCGGAACATACTGTAACATACCTAGTATCTAACTGAGCTATGCCACATAAATATTTTGAACTGCATGCATTTAAAAATATATACACACAGAACTCTTGCGGAAGCATATATATAAAACATAAACAACCAATTACATCTCTAAATACATGGATTCACACTGAAATAACAGTAAACATACACATGCAACATATACAAGAAATACCCATAAAAATAAACATAGTTATAACCGCACATATGATAACCCATAAAAATAAGCATGTAAATAACAATGCAACATGTAAAGTTATCACACAATTGGCACTTATCTTGGTAAGAATGTCACAAACTACGTGCATACTTTCCACGAACTTCCCAGCCTTAGACCAGATTATTCATCACTCTCAATAGTGAGTCACCCTCGAGCTGGGACTAAAATCCACCTGGGTAAAGGGATTCCTAGCTAGACTAAAGGCTCAAGGACAACAGGAAAGACTCCGTCTCAGGTGCCAACTCAAACTAACAACCTACAGTTCCTCATTCCCCACATGCCCGTCCCACCCAGGAAGTGTGCCCCTTCTCTGCTCAACAGTCCTTTGACTGCCCCACTTCCTTTCCAGGCTTCAATAATAGGTCGAACAAGAAGTATCAGAGCATTGTAGCTGTAGTTCAACACCTTCAGGAAATCAATCCCCAACAATTCTCTCACCCATATAATTTCTCATGGGTCTGACAACCCGCCTCTTCAATATCCCACGGGCCTGACAACCCGCTTCTTTAGTATCCCATGGGCCTGAAAACCCGCTTCTTCAGTCCAGTTCCCCAGCTAACCAAATACACAAACAAGTATGGCTATGGATACAGGTTCATGTACAGTGACAAGCCGTATGGAGGATAGCTTACTGCGTGAGTGAAATATCATGGTATGGCTGAATGGATAATTTCCTGATGGAAGGAATGATAGTCAGAATGAAGGAAAATATCGGGAAATGAAATAAGTCCCCACACTATGTATGCATGTCCCCAAATTGACACTTGTCATGTTGGGAGCTACTTTGGCCCACTTGTCCCCAACTTTGGAACTTAGGATAAAATAATTATCCATACTTTATACTTTAAGAAATATTAATATAATATTCCTTTTTGGCTTAAGCTCCCTAGCTTAGCTCTTTTTCTTAACTTTTAGCCCTCCCTTTTCCTAACTAGTGGAGTTTAGTCCCCCATACTCTTTTATTGTGGTTGGTCTACGCACAACGATGTATTTTATATTAATGATGAGATGTATACAAATATAGATGCACTAGCCTATAGCATCTAGGGTCTTTGGACTAATTCAAAACATAAGAATCCTAGCTTATAATAACTGGCTCACCAACCTATAAAACACAACATACACACAAAGGCTCCCTGGCCTCAATATTGTGCGCACTCAAGATGTTGCGTGTTTTATCCAATAATGTGCACACTTCATTATTTTACTGCGCAGTACATGCACACACTATGCCATGAAATGTGCATACAAAAATGATATCAAAACAACTCACCAACTTAAGTATATTTTCATTTACATTACAATTGGGGTTCGACCTAGGGATATTACATTTGGCTTGACAGTATTGTGGCATGCTTCATCACAGAGTTTGCAGTTGACACAACGAAGTCATACAACACAACAGAGCAAGAATTTCTACGTGGACCTCGAGGAAGGTACATTCAATCACTCTACACTTCTATTAAGATACTACTATATAATAAAGGTGTAATGACAATGGAATCAGATAGCTAAACTTCCTTGCATACATGGGGGAAGGGGGGGAAGCACTGACATAATGAGGATAAATGGAAAGAGGTAAGGACAAAGACAAGCAGAAAGAGGAATCCTTGGACCCAATCACGATGGACGATGACCAGATCAAGTGGATCTTGGCATCAATAGGAAATATGCGTAGCGGAGTACCCTACCAATATAAAATAAATACCAAGAAGAGAGCCATATCTGCGAGGGAAGGCCTGGTGAGTGATGAGGAAGAGGTAGAGGATCTCTGTGATGTGGAGAAGATTGAGGAAATCTTATGCACAACATATGAGAGGAAGAAGAGAGGTCCAAGAACGGGAGAAGAAGGTAGCCATCCTATCCATATTAATGTCAGTGTGGAACCCATAAACCCATGTGCGACTAATACACCAAAGAGAACACCACCATTTAGACAACCGAATTTCGGAGGAAGTCCGATAGTAAGAATCACATCTACACAAGGAGAAACAATTGGAGGAGCTAGTTCAGCCAACACTATTCAAGTATCTACACCACATGGATGAGGTAGTAGTTCAGTATTCAAAATGACAAGAAACAATCCCACTATCCGATTACTAGAATTTAAGGGAGAAGCAACAAAATATCCTAAGAAGCATTTGTTCATTTGTGCAAATATCTTGGAAGCAAAATAGATCACTGATGAAGATACCAAACTCACGCAGCTAGAAATTATATTAATATACTGCGCACTAGACTGGTAAATGAGTCTATACACAAACAATGCCTCGGGAATGACAAGAACACTCGCTGACATTAAGAAGATACTGATTAATGAGTTCCATAAGCCGAGCTCAGAGGATTAGTACATGAATGAGATGATTGAAATTAGACAGAAACCAAGAGAATCTGTATGGGAGATTGATCAGAGATTCAAGCGATTGAAGGAAAAGCTCAAATACCTTATGACCGATATGCAACATCGGCACCTGTTTGTCAACTCACTATTACCACATTTAAAATATCCTTTACAACAACAAAAGTTTCAGACACAAGCAGAGGCTCTACATGAAGCCTTGCAACTGGAAGAGAACCAATACCAACAGATGGACCCAACTATCGAATAATTGAAGGAGGATTTGAAGAATCTAACATCTCAACTGAACTAGAATAAGATCAAGAACAAATGAGAAGCTATTTGGTGCACCACATGCAGGACAGAAGGACACCACAAGAATGAGTGTCCAACATTCGCGTAGTATATGGCAGCTGATATGCCAAATCCATTACCACAGGGAGGACTATAGTGTGAAATATGCAAGAAACTAGGTCACGACCCTTATCACTACACAATGATGTAGAAATACCAGACCGTCCCAAAGAGTTCATACTACACCTTTTGCAAATCAGTGGGCCACAATGATAAATATTGTAGAACCATGAAGCTGATGTGGGAAAGAACATCAAATGCATATAGGGTACAAGCCGAAATGATGACTGGGAAAGAAACACCACAGTTCAATCAAGCCCCATCTCCTTACAACACTGCGTAGCCACAGTATAATACTGCACAACAACCATACAATAACACGTAATCGTATTACAACCCGACACAACCCCAGTACAACACAACACAGTACAATCAGGAACCACAGTATAACATGGAGAGAGGTGATCGAGCAACCTATAGAGGAGGATGATGAGCCAGAGGAGGTTTCAGATGAGGTAGAGGATGAGTCACATGTCACAATTGTCAACGACTGGGACATTATGCACGGAAATGCCCACTCCCACCAACAACTTGTAGGTATTGTCATGCATCGGACCATGATATAGAGGAATGCCCAACACTACTAATAAATATTCAAGAAAAGAGGAACTAGAACAATCAGAATGTTCATTGGATTTCAGATAAATATAGGGATGATGGAAAAAACCTCAATATAGTCACTCATGGAGGAATGAAAATAGGAAATGACGGAGCTCGACAGGAACCAGTGCAGAACCAATGGATAAAGAAGAACACTAAACCAAAGAAGCAGTTTGTCGCGCAAAAGGAAAAGGAGATCTTTAAAGAATCCCAACAAGAATTTTAGAAGGAGGACACAATGTTGACTTCAATTGCACAACCATTCAATGAAGCCCCAAAATATGAGATGTCACCCTCACTTGATCATACCAATGTAATGTAACCCATGGTATAAGTAAGTACAATCAAAGGATTTTTGAAATCATGCGTGAAATTATTAAGTGATCCTTCATCTGTGAAAATACTGCATAACATACTAGATAAATGTAGTAGTGAGACAAATGGAAAGCCAGAACCAAAAACCGTTAACCACGTACACACAACAAGAAGAACAAGCAGGGAATTCAGACTGAATGCTAACATTGGGGATTTCAACATGGGAGAAATTATACTAGATCTAGGATCCAAAGTAAATGTATTACCAAAGAAGACATGTCAATGCATGGGAGAGACAACACTGGGATATTCAAATGTCCAATTGAAACTAGAAAAATAGCATAGGGTTCTACCAATAGGTAGACTGAAAGGAGTGATAGTAGATCTTGATGGAGTGTGCACTAAAGTAGACTTCGAAGTCATTGAAATAGTAGATGACACAACACCTTATCCGACATTGCTTGGTCTGGATTGGGCATTTGAAAACTAGGCCATAATCAATTAAAAAACCCAAAAAATGACATTTGAATCCAGATAATACAGCGTCATAGAACCATTATATCCATCCAAAGGGGAGAGGTTCGTAGAACCCACTTGTCTGGACTTAGAGGAAATTAGCCAGTTGTACAGAACAACTGCACGCGATGAGGATTATGTAAACCCAACTGGAGACAGGGTACTCAGTTGGTGGAGCATTACTTCATGTGCAACAGAGTCAGACACCAGGTTAGAAAAATGGCAGCAGAGACTACACGAAGTATCCATGATAAGATGTGCAAGAATAGACCGTGCAATAAGGTGGGTAGGCACTTATATTAGGGAACCACCTAGTTTCCACAGACTAAATGATTTGGAAACATTCTTGACATAATATAAAGATGAAGTATTACAGAATAAGAGACTGTTAGCACTCGACTTATCATTAAATGCCACACCCACAAGATGGTGGGGCACACATAAAGAGACAATCACTGACTAGTATCAATATAAGCGATTATTGTGCATAAGGTTCGGCACAGAACAAGGAAACAACAAACAACAAAAGTATGAAGGAAAAGGGATACCAGTGAAACATTTGGAGAAGTGAAAAATGCGGTGGAAGATGACACCACCAGAGGAATGGCCTCATCACTTCATACATACCTTAGAGGGCATACCAGCGAATTGGTATATAGACCAAGAATTGCGCAAAGGAACTACAACATGGAGGACATTGCAACATAAATTCACAATCACTTTCTCATTCGAGCATGAGAACCCTAACATAGATGCAACCCTCAAACAGATCAGAGGAGTGATATTCATCAAGGAATTAGAAATAGAATTTATCATAGAAGAGCAACAACAAAATAAACAGACAGTCAAGGAACTGCTGTCATGTTACCATGTACAGGAGGAAGCACCAGATGAAGAGGACCTGCACAATATTCAGATTGACGAAGTAGAAGGAAAAAGAGATGTGGAAGGACCACCCATAGAATCAAAATTCATTCCATGCCAATCAAGGTATAGAAAGTTGACATCGGGACAACTGAGCATCCCAAAATGGCCAACATTGAATATTACTGGGATGAGCAAACAATAGAAAGCATCACATAGTTGTTGCGTGAATATAGCGACCTTTTTCCCACAACATTCATAGAGATGAAGGGTATAGCTGGAGAACTAGGAGAAATGAAGATACCACTCAGACTTGACATGAGACCTACCATACAACGACCCTAAAAACTAAACCCCATATATAAACAAAAATTCAAAGACGAAATTTATAGGATGCTCGAAGTCATCATCATCGAACTAGTTGAGGAGTCAGAATGGATAAGTCTGATAGTAGTGCAGGACAAGAAACAATGATGAGGAATCAGAATATGCATCGACTTGAGGAAGTTGAACGATTCATGCCTATGTGACCCATTCCCTACACCGTTCACAGACGAAGTGTTAGATAATGTGAGAGGACATGAAGCTTACTCATTCACTGATGGATTCTTGGGCTACCATCAGATTAAGATAGCACAAGAAGATAGAAATAAGATCACGTTCATGAAAGAATGGGGATCTTATCAGTACACAGTCATGCCATTTGGACTAAAGAACGCACCAGCAATATTTTCCAGAGTGGTCATCGCAGCATTTAAGGAATTCATCCACCAGTTTCTTAAAGTATACCTGAATGAATGGAAAGTATATAGCCTGTTGAAAAACCATGTGGAATTTTTACGACTGATGTTAGAACGATGCATACAGTGCTAGATATCATTGAACATCAAGAAATGCATATTTGGGACACTATTGGGCCATATAATATGTCAACAAGGATTATTAGTAGATTTGACAAATATTGCAGTCATTTTTAACTTACCAGCACCAAAAATAGTCTGTCAACTAAGAGCGATGCTAGGACACACCGGATACTACATGAAATTCATCAAAGGCTATGCACAAATTAAAACACCCATGGAAAAGCTGTTACGGAAGGATACAAATTTTCAGTGGAATGACGAGTGTCAACACGGTCTAGATACCCTAAAGGAAAAGATGGTCACCATGCCGATATTAGTATTTCTAGACTGGAAAAAGACATTCCATGTGCATGTAGATGCATCAGTGATAACACTTAGAGCTATCTTAGCACAACCAGGAGCGGGAGACTTGGATCACTTGATAGCGTTTGCAAGCAAGAAGTTATCAGACTCAACAAAATTATAACATGACAGAAAGGGAAGGCCTAGCCATGGTCTATGCACTGCAGAAGTTTAGACATTACCTGTTGGGAAAACACTTTCAGATGTTCACAGATCACTCAGCCTTGAAATACCTAGTCAACAAGTCATTGTTGGGGGGGATAATATGTCGATGGTTAATATTGTTTCAAGAATTTGACTTTGAATTAATAGTTAAACCAGGAAAACAGAATGCATGACCTGGCCACCTATCAAGGATCACAAATGGAGAAGAAACTACGAATTTAGAAGACAACTTTCTAGATGCACAGTTATTCTCAATACAGATTGCTGATGATTACTTCATAGAGATCATCCAGTACTTGAGCATAGGTACTGCGCCGCACGAATATACCACTGCACAGAAGAAGAACATAGTATTATGTGCGACTGACTATCAACTGATTGTAGGTCATTTATACAAGATGGGCATAGATAACATTTTGTGAAGGTACGTGTTAGAGCACGAACGACCAGGAATTTTAGCAGAATCCCACGAGGGAATGGCAGGAGGGAATTATGTAGGAAAAGATACCGTGCAGAAGGTACTATGCGCAGAACTATGGTGGCCAATAATTCATAGAGACTCGAAAGAGTACTGTCAAAGATGCAATGTCTGTCAAAGGGTAGGCAAACCCAATAGAAGAGACGTGATGCCACTACGACCACAAGTAACATTACAAGAATTTGAAAAATGGGCAATAGAATTTGTGGGACCAATTAACCCACCAACCAAAAGAACAGGGGCAAGGTACATTATCATTGCGATGGAATATCTAACAAGATGGGCGGAAGCCGCACCATTAAACGATTACAATTCAGAGACAATAACAAAATTTTTGTTTGAACAAGTAATCACGAGATTTGTGTTCCCAAGAGTCTTGATGAGAGACCAAGGCACACACTTCATAAACAACACCATCCACACAATGACTGAATAATTTGAAGTCCATCACCAGAAAATCATATCGTATCACCCATAGGCAAATGGCATGGTAGAAGCCTTCAACAAAATTCTAGAGAACACACTAACAAAGATATGTAACATCAACAAAGATGATTGGGAACTCAAGGTACCAGCAATATTATGGGGATACAGGACTACATACAAAAATTTGACAGGACACACACCATTCAAACTAGTTTATGGCCAAGATGCAGTAATTCCATTAGAATTTTTAGTACCCAGCTTGCGTGTATCAACTATCACACAAATGACAAAATGAGGCACAATACAATAAAGACTGAATCAGTTATTGAACATGGAGGAAGACTGAATCGTAGTAGGATTCCATCAACAAGTGCAGAAATCAAGAGACAAAGCTTGGCACGATCGACACATCAAGAAGAAAACATTCAAGGAAGGAGATCTATTATTAATGTATGACAACAAATCGTTTAAGCACTTGAGAAATCTCAGAATGCATTGGTTAGGACCATACAAAGTAAAGTCTGTCACAGATGGATGAGCTATATAGTTAAGATATTTAGTAGGCACATAATTCAGAGGAATGATCAATGGGAGCTGACTGAATCTGTATAAGGACATTCAACCACCCACCACGCAGTAAAAAAAAAAAAGAGCAAAAATGAAACAAAACTAAAGAAGGTGCCGTACACCAAAAACAGAAAGGCCACATGAAGTTGGAATTTTTTTTTTTGGCAAAGGCACGAACAAAGGTTACATACAAAGTGAAAACAAGCGGGAAACGAAAAATCGATAAAAGTAGGACAACAGGACAACACTAGACAAAATTAAAGAACGTCAAGGATCGATGGGCATCACATTAAACGCACCAACTGGAACCGGAAAAGAAAGCATAATGACAAGTAAGAAACTTCCATAGATGCATTGAACCCACAATTATGGTGCATTAAAAACATAATGAAGGAAGCGTCCTCAACAAGCTTCATGACAAGCCCATACAACACATGAGCACAGGAGAAACTAGTCTATTCGCGGAAGGAGAACAGAGAGAGATCAATAGCAACCAGAACAAATAGAGTGAGACTATAGAGCTCACAAAAGCTATTCGAAATTAACAAACATTAAAAAATCACCACTATGGCACAACTGAATCCAACAGAAGTAGGCCAGACTATCAGGATGACTAGGGTACAAACTAGGTCACGAGGACCGTTGGAAGAAAATGACCAACAACAACTGGAGATTGTCGATATTGAAAAAATCCCATCCCCATGGATGATACCGACGAACTCGACACCAATTGTGGAAGAAATTTAACAACCAAAAGTAGAGGCCATGAAAGTGGATACACCAGTAGCGATGCAGGAGCCTCAGAATGAGGAAGCTGGAACCCAAAAGGAAGTGCAACCAGAAAGCACCGAAGCAACCCTGAAAGTTAATGGAACAACACATAATATGAAAGCAACAATGCAACCAGATGAGTTTCAAACGATCCTCTTTGGTCAACTAGTAGGGGAGACCACTGAAGATGCCTCGGCTTGGCTGGAATGGATTACAAGGGAACAACCAGAAGCTGCTGGAACTTTGACCCAACCACCACAGTAGGAAGACATAGTACATATACCGAGCTCACCCCGCAAGAAGCCTGCAACATAAATTGTTCTACCATGCATACGAGCTGGAGTACAAGTAGAACCAGAGCTACTGGGTCATGTCGTGAAGCTCAAATATTAAGAACATGACATATCAGATGAAACCAAGTTCCTGGAACTTGTGCGGAGGGTCTTTATAGAGACCATAGACACAATCCGACTGGGCGAAGAGATTACCTAGCCATACCAGTGGGCAACTGGGCTGGAAAAAATAGGAATCTTAGGTCTACTGACCCTATCACATTTTGGCGGAGGCCAGTACGAGACAACCTGCATCAAGCATCTATTAGCAACCACACATGGAGGGGACATATGGCTGGACAAACCCGTCCCCATAACTGTTGATCGTATTTCACAAATCACAGGGTTACCAACTCGGGGTATGGATCCCATGTTGATTCTAGATGACAAATACAAGGAGAAAGTGCTAGTAGAGGAAATGAAGAAAAAGTATGGCATCGCCAGAGGAACAAGAGGCATCATGATCAAACAAATCAACAACAAAGATACACAATTGGGGGAAAATATCTTAGCCTGCAAATTGCTAAGAAAATGACGCAAAGACGAAGTACCAACGAGAGTCATTGTAGTTGCAAATCAGTGCGCCAAAGGCACCTCAATGAGCTGGGTGCCATATTTATTGAAATTATTTCAAGAGGACTGCAAGGATGCATAAGACCTAGGCACAAAGTTCCATTACTCATGGGTGATCACCCTAATAGCCTTCATGGGATGGCGAGAAGCAGGGTATATAATTTTTTGTACTAGACCACAACCAATGGGAGCGAGGTACCTATTGCTGAGATCCGAGACACATGCTAAGCATAAGAGGGAGAATGGAGTCATATTTGAAGCATACCTGCGTGACATACAAGAAGCTATCAGTCGATCATGGAGAATAACACTATAGGCTGTTGTACGATATGCGGACATCACCAACTTCAGGGCCACATGAAAAACAATGTGGATACAACCAAGGAAGGATCTAGATAAATAGTGGCTACTTCATCACAGAGGGTGATATCGACATGGTCATCAATGAATGTCTCGATGAATGGAGAATCCAAGCCATTACCCGAGAAGTCCCAAAACAAACAACAAAAGGAGAGGCAGAGAAGGTGGAAACGCAACCCACAGAAATCCAAGTGCCCAAGAAACCAAGAACAGGCCAAGGCAAGACAACTCAGGCAGATGGAGGGTCAAATAAGACAAGAACCTAGAAAGGAAAGAAACAGACTACACAGCCGGCCAATGAACAACATAAACAGGTTGCAGGAGCACAGGAGACTGCCCCAAATTTGAATACACAAGAATCAGGGGGAACTAAGAGACCGGTAGCGCAGATAGGAGGTGTGCATAAGAAAGAAAAGGCACAATGAAAATCACCCATCTATACAATCACAAAGGACGATGGGGAAATGATTGCCATAATGGTCCAAGATTGTCTAACAAAGGACTTTGACCATGCAACACATCACAGGGATAAGATGAAAAAAGAACTGGCAGAGATAGGTTAGTTCCTCAAGAAACCTGGGGAAGTACATATAGCAATCAACAACAGAGGCATAGAGCCATCAACACCATATACCAACAAGAGAGTGGAGGTAGAAGAACAAGACCCAATCCACTCAATGCCACATGCAAACACAATGATCTACATCACACCTAAGATGTTGCACATGGATGAAATCGTGGGGCAGACACCCCTGAAGGATTTAAACCACATCCAATTGGTCTTGACATAGATGCCATCAAGGGAAATACACAAGTTACAGGTGAGCATCGACCACGAGGTACAGTATCGTGCACATAGAAACTTAGTTGAGCTACAACAAGTAACAAAGAAGCGAGAGGCACTGGACAAAGATTGGGAGTAGGCCAAGCTCAAAACTTAGGAAGAAAGAGAATGCAGGAACGAACTGGAATGAAGAGTGGGAGGAATTTTTGAGAAACTTCCAAACACCACGCAAGGAAATGAACTCCCCGTAGTAGAAAAGATCGATCAGATTAAGCATGCCATCGAGCAATATCAGAAGGACTTCGAGACTCTCTGAGAGAATCTTACACCAACTACTCCACCAGTAGTGAAGGAGAAAAGGAAGCAGAAAGCAACAACACAACTACAGGAGATAGAGTAGCAGGTTAACACAACAGTTGACTTGTTCGACAAAGAAGTGTAGGCTTGGACAAGGTTGGAGGAGGATCCATAGGTCCAACATTGGGACAAGGAAGAGGAAAGAATCAATGCAATGATACAAGAGATCAAGCAGAGGTGGAAGACCATACTAATTCCAGAACAAGTCAAAGGGATGCAAGAGATTAAGAAGATGCAAGCAAAACTTATCACTATGCAAATGCATAAACAGGAGCGCCAAGCTCAAATAGAGCCATTGTAGGAATGGGTAGCAGAAGTACTCGCACAGGCAAAAGGAGCTAAAACATAGATATCACAGACCCAGGTAGAATGTGTGGGCTTTCTAAGCAACGAAGTGGCAGTTCAGGTAGTGGACACCATCAAGGAAAATACCGCGCAGGCATTGACAAAAGCAAAAGAGCTCAAGGAAAAGTTCGAGACAATCACCAAGGTGATCGAGGAAGCTCAAAAGGATTAGGTGACTCGGGACGAGTCACATGTCAGTGTTGGGGGCCTGTTGGAATATGGACAAAGTGGAAATAAGGATGATCATGGGGAAAGAAAGTGTGTAGAAACTAAAGTAACAACTGAAGGGAAACACAACACGCGTGCATGCAAGAAAGCGTGCACGAGGGAAGCGACAGCTGGGAGGAAGAACATCATGCACGCATGGGAGGAAGACCTAACGTCGGTAGCGTTAGGATTTTTGTAATACATTGTAAACTGATAAAGAGCCTAATAGATATAAATATAGATACGTAGGTATAATATAGGGTTCTAGTTTTTGTTGTAAAAGGTTGGTTCCTGATTAGTTTGTCTCTGTACTGTTCATACCGAATATGTACGAGTCGATGCGATATGTGATATTGTGATGAACTATTTTGTAAGATGTTGGGCTAAGAACATAGGAGAGGAGGAATATCTAAGGATTATATCGTAGGATGGGGAGCCTTATGCGATCTAGTTCACCTCATATAGATCTTACCCATCTGAGGAGAATTTTAAGCGTGCGACGCTGGATATGCAGAACTACCATAATAAGAGAGGCAAGAGATAAATCTTTATGGACGTATCCTAGGAGGGGGTGAACCATGGTAATATCTGTGTAATGTGATGAATGCATGTATGTCTTTAATTTTCTTCAGCAGTTAATTTGTACGCTTAATGAATGATTTAATATATTGTTATGGAATACGATTGTGTTGCATGGGAAATAAACTGTGGTAGATAAATGCGTGACCATGAATAACCATAGATTGAAATCATAATTCGTAGTGCATTGCTCTGAATAATAAACCCATATCTCATACTCAATCCTAGGCTGTAAACACCTGAGTCTTACAACCACCCATTTAAAGATATCTCGGGTGAGACCGTGCAATGCATTCTGTGTACTGTGTTGCCTTCTGGCTTACCAGGAGGGCTGATAGTTTTAGAGGCTTTGTTGGAAACCTGAAAGACATGAACCCTTGGTCAATAACTCAGATGGTTAGGAAATAAGAGTAAGTAATAGATAACCAACACCAATTAAGTGCATCCACCATGCACCAAACATGATGAACTACTATCAAGATGTGATCTCAAATATGTATTCCATATAAACCATAATCCATGTGCCAATCATATTGCTAGCAGGTGCCTCTAACAATGTACCAAAATTGTACCAATCATGCATCAACTGTAGATCAAGATATGACGCATCAATGATGTACAATATAACCACCTCATAAACTCATCAACTACATGTCCTAATATATAGCTCAACCACATGCCAAATGCATGCACCAAGGCATCCAAAAAATATGCCTCCAATAATACATCATAATATATATCAGCCATGTATCATAACAGATCTGCCTCAACCTCCATTCACTACAACAAATACTAAGAATCCAAAAATACATATGCTAGAAGTGTGTCTCAATAGATCAATGACATCTCTATCTATCATCATCATGATATATCTCATAACCAAAGTTCCATAACTTCACTGTCACAACCAACATTGTTCCTCAACAAAACAATTTCTCAATCCACACTCTAGGGTTAGTACCATGCATCCAAGATAGTCTTTCAACACTCAACCATATGTCATTACCATACATACATCAATTATGTATGCCAACATGTAATCATGAAAACCTACAAAAAACCATGTAAGACCCTGCAAGAAATCATGTCAGACCCTGCAACACAGAGTTATACCATCATATCATGTTGCAACTCATATGCATAGCCTTTTTCGCAAGGTTTTTACCACAGATACACGACCTACTGTACAAACAAATCACGTATGTACACGACCTATTTATAAGTCAGCTCGCGTATGTATGCGACTGTTACCAATTACGTATGTACACGACCTATTTATAAGTCAGCTTGAGCTTGCCTTAGGGCTTCCATTTTGTTCTGAATTTTCAGTCTTCTTCATCCACTTCTGAAGGTGTTCCAACTTCTTAGAAATTGATCTCTGAGCTTCCATATTTCCAACGCTGTCTTCTCTTATAGCCTCATGTGTTCTTCTTGTCATGCTATGTGAAGTCCTCATCATGGACTGTCTTCTTGTGTTCCAAAAATCCTGGGATTTGTGGCCAAATCCACTACAGTTGTAGCATCTCATGGTGTGACAATGAGCAAAAATGCGTCCTACTTGATTACATCTCCAACACCTTAGGGTATTATGAAACCTTTCATTATCTCCCTTTGAATAATATCTGCATTCCAAAGCTTTGTGACCATATTCATTACATGAGTAACAACGACCATGAAAAATATTTTCATACCTTTGCTTTGGTGTCCATCTTGAAGGTATCTCTCTTCTTTGAGGTGTAAATATGGCTTCTTGATGTATTCCTTGCTTTCTTTTGAAAGTTTCCTTCCTTTGTGTAGATGGTTGACTTGCACCATTATTTCCATCTTTTGAGTATGAAGGACTTACCTCAAGCTTCTTTGAGGTGTTTGCTTCAACATGTGTAGCTTCTTTGTTGTATCCAAGACTTGATTTATCATTTGGTGATATTTGACTATCCAAGATCTCATTCAAGATTGTTGAACTATTCAATAATTTTTTTGACTTCTCTACTTTCTTTCTAAGATCAACAACTTCAACTTCCAACTTATGACATGACTCTTCCTTTTCATTTACTTGATTCTTTAGTAATTCCTCTACCCTTTTGGCTTCTTCAATTTGGGTATTGAGATGGAAATTAACTTCAATACTTTTGCTAATTTCATAATCTGCCTTCTTATTTTCTTCTACCTCATCCTTTAGTCTTTTGATCTCTTCTTTTTATTCTAATTGAGACCTTTTTATTTCTTCTTGTTCCTTGAATATTTTCTTTAGTTTCAAAATATGCTTTTGATTCTTTTCAAGAAACCTTTTAGTGTTATCCAAAAGATAACTATAGTCTATATAACTATGTTCATAGTTGTATTCATATAGACCCCAATCAACTTTCTTTTTAAGATTTGAAAGTTCTTCTTCTTCTTCTTCCATGGGATAATCATCATTTGATTCTTCATAAACTATTTCTAGATCTTCTTCTTCACATGTAGAGAAACATTCAACATAATCACATTTAGAATAATTGCAATCAGAGGATTGTGGAGATTCTTTACCTTAATTGTTCTTGATGGAGTTGTCCTTAGTGTCTTCCTTTTTCCCTTGATATGTCTTCTCTAGTTTTAGCCATAGATCCTTGGAAGAAGTGCATTGTCCCATGATTTCTTTGATATAACTTGAGATTCCATTTAAGATGGTTTTGAGAGCTAATGCATCATTATTATTTTCTTCCTTTTGAGCTGCAAACTTTGACTTATTCTTCAAGGGAACTGATCCACCAATAGCTTCTTTCCAAACACCTGCTCCTTCTTCCTTCAAAAGCACTTTCATTTCTATTCTCCATGTTGAATAATTTTCTTCATCAAGGATTGTAACTTCATCATCCATTTGTGTGTCCATGGATATCCTCCAAGCTTGTTAAGGATTATAGTGAAGGCCCTCTTTGATTACAATTGTTGGAAACACTGACCATACTGAGAGGAGGGGGGGTGAATCAGTGTAGGGATCTTTTTTCTACTTCCCTTCACAAAAACTCAGTTAGCAATCACCATTTACTCATGACTTATTACTGTCATTTATAACCAGTTGTATGTGAACATATATCAGCAACAGATAACAACAACATATATCATCAACAAGTCATCACCACAACGAACACAAAGAACACAAGATGTATCTACAATTTATTTTTATTATGGACTACAATCCTTGGGTTTATTAGAAACAACTAAATAGAGTTACAACTCCACAAGAGCACCAGATCTGTAATGCAAGACTCAACTTACACAACTCATCACCAACTGTGAGGAGGATTCAATCCTCAACAGATAACAATATGTCAATAGGTATGCGACCTGTCAGTAGTGCAACATGTGTATGTACATTCCCTACCAATAGTAAAACTCGTGTATGTACACAGCCTATATGTACTGCAACCTGCGTATTCCCTTTGAACAATTACAGTTTTATATCCTTGAAAAACTCATATCCTATGTAGCCTTCAGTCACATCTACTTTTGTCTTTCACTGTCCAATCTTTACCATAACCAATCACAACACATCTATGTTCTGCAACAACTTACTCATGCTCCTCAACCATACAATATGAATTATACTTAATCATGCATAAGCAACCAATATACTATGAGAACAATATCAGTACTGAATCATAAGAGTGATACTCACTCTATCAATCAACCAACATAAAACATATCATGACAGACATACCAAGAATTCCTTAAACATTCACCATACCATAAGAAAAAGTATTCATCAAGACAATCATGTAACCATACCAGAAATTCTGTGGCAGATCTGAGAAAATAGAGTGCATATATGGAACTTTCTTCAGACTTCAAGAACCTAGCACCAACTCACACTCAAGTCTCCATGATTTTCTCCAATTGTACGTGCTCTGATATCCTTCAACCTGTATGTGTATGCACTCTGGCTCACTGTAGCCCATGTATGTATGCTCTCTAGCCCACTGCTGCTCGCATACTCCTTTAGAAACTAGGGTTTCTGAACTTTTGAAACTTTCACCGTCAAGATCTTAGACTTATGGAAACTTTGATGCGTCCATGAGGTCCAACAATCACTCTCTTCCACATAATATATTGACGCAACCAGCCCTCACTGGCACGGTCACTTCCACCAGGACATTCTCTTTCTCTCGGACCTGAAGAGTCCAAGCTCTTCCACTCCTCTCGGGAGTTCTACCCACAGTCTTCTCGGAAATCACCCCTTCGTGTATCGGGGGATCGAAACTCGCGATATCGCGAGCCGCACGGTGCTGTCCCTGGGAAAACAGACCCCGAAACCCCGACGGTCAAAGGTCAACCTCGGGGAACTCCTACTCGCGGCGTGAACCTTGATCTATCAAGCCCCCGAGTACCGAACTCCGATGTCCCACGAGCACGCCACCTGGACTCCACTATGACCCTGGGTCCCACGCTGCCACGTCAACCTTCGGAAATTCGGGGATCGCAGTTCCACGATACCAAGTCCCTGGCCGTTGGAAACCCCGAATGCCGAATCCCCGATCCACGGGATTCGTGCCACCAGTCTCCGTTCTAATCAACGGCTTCGATAAAATCGGGGAATCACGGTTCGTGATTTTGACATGCATGCGACCCTTTCTCTCTCCAGTTCCGATCGCCGATAGAAAATGGCTAATGGTCCTTCCTGCGCCTGGGTGTTAACCACCTTGCTCCTTCTCCCAGATCTGACGATCTA
>JASDQU010014857.1:88208-131395 GCA_032191745.1 Picea mariana
ACATCTCTCACTAAGGGGGTCTAGGGTGGGGCGACGAGAAATTTTGGAGCCCCCCCAATTTTTTTTTTTGGAAAAATTACCTTGTAATATATTGTAATTTCGTAGTCAATATGGACCATTTATTATAAAGTTGCATATATGATGGTAGAAGATATGTTAGGGTTTTTTTTCCCTAAAATGAAACCCTCTTTTATGAGGGAATTTTATTGTGGTTGTGTATGTGAGTGAATATTGCATTCTGAGAGAGGAGATTGTGAGAGAAAGAAGAGGAAGTTATAATGGGTGTGTTGTAGGTTGTATTCCTTAATTTGTTGGATAATAATAAAGGAAGGACCTGGAAATTTCTTTGGTGGACATATCCCACACTGGGTGAACCGAGTATAGTTGTGTCTCTATTGTATTGTGTATCTTCTATTTTTTATTTTATTGCTTTATGATCCTTTATTTTAACAACTGGTATCCGAGTGAAAGGTAAATCGTAGGAAAAGAGGGTTCCTGGTTTGAGTGGGAGAAATGGTGGAAGATGGAAAGTTTAAGGTCAAGAAATTTAATGACCAAAAATACCAATTATGGAAGATGCAAATGGAAGACTATATATATCAGAAGGATCTTTTCTTACCATTGGGAGGAAAAACAAAGCAGCGAACGAGTATGAAGGACAAAGAATGGGATATTATTGATAGAAAGGCACCCAAAATGATACAACTGTGCATGGCAGCATCGGTGGATTTCAATATTTAAAAAGAAACGACAACAAACGAACCGATGAAGGTATTGGCTAAACTGTATGAAAAACCCTTGACCTTGAATAAGGTATTTCTAATGAAGCTATTCTTTAATATGAAGATGTCAGAAGGTGGGTCTATTTCCGACCATTTAAATCAATTTAATACAATTACTAATCAACTAAGTTCTATAAAAGTGGACTTTGATGATGAGGTTAGGGCTCTTTCAATCTTGTGCTCATTTCCAGAAAGATGGAATGAATTGGTCATGGATGTAAGTAATGCCGTCTTTGGTTCAAACTGTAATATTATAGATATAAAATAGTATGAAGAACATAAATAATTAGCTATAAATGGTAGATGAACAACAATATAACTAGAACAACACCACAATAATACCAAAATGATACCAGAATAACACTAGAAAGAGCACTTTGATTATTGAGAGAAATGTTCACTTGCCTCTTCAAGGGGGAAACCTCCAGCAGAGCAAAGCTCTATTACAATAATATCCAAGACAAAAATTCTCATACCCTCGACTCCTATTTATACTAAATATGTCTATCAAAAGAACAATCTAGAGGAAGATCCTTCTAGAAGCGAAAGCTTCTATTAGGTCTTCTTACATTGGACTTATTTTTCCTTATTGCTAGGCCTTATTAATATTAACCTTTATTACATGGAAACATATTATTATACCTACGTGAGAGGTTAGGTCCCTAACATGTCCTCCCCCTTAAAAACAACCTTGTCCTCAAGGCTTGAGATGAGGAAATTGTCGCAGAATGGTAGTTGGTTCCCAAGTGGCATCTGCTAGAGTTGTATCTTTCCACTGAACTAACACTTCCTTAATGGTTCTTTGACGCAGAGGATGCTCACGCTGGTCCAAAACCGCTTGTGGCTGTAGCCAAATGGAGCCTTCTTCATCCAACTCGGGAAGGTTGGTTTGACTTTGGCACTACTTCCAATCACCTTCTTTAAGCAGGAAACATGAAAAATAGGATGGAGCTTAGAATTACTGGGAAAAGATAACTAATAGGATACCCGTCCCATACACTTGCGAACGATATAAGGACCATAAAATTTGGGCACTAGTTTTTGACAATGGTCTGCCTTGAGGAATTTTTTCTTGTAAGGTTGAATTTGAAGAAACACCTAATTCCCTTCTGCAAATTGATGTTCAGAGCAATCTTGATCTGCTTGTTGCTTCATGTGATTCTAGTCCATGAACAAATTCTCTCTGAGGGTATGGAGAATAGCCTCTCAAACTATAAGAATTTGGTCAACCACTGGGACCTTCGAGGCACCTGGAAAATATGAGAGAATTGTGTTGGACAACTGAGAGGGGGGGTGAATCAGTTGTTACCATGCTTAAAAAATTATGCTTATTTTAAATTATTTGAAGAGCACTTAATGACAATCACAATAATGCAGGAAAGTAAGCAATAGAACATTTAGCATCATTGTCACATATGAAATCTACATAGACAGATATTTCCTAAGGAAACCCATAAAGGGTAAAAACCTCTTCTTCTTTATATGATAAGTAATCTTTACATTCTGTGCATTATCATACATATGAGCTCCAACTCATTGTGAGGCTACAACCTCTGTATTGCAAGCTGCAACTTGCTGAGAGTACCAACTCTCTGTTTTCTCTAGCACCTATTAGAAGGAAGCACCAACTCCCTGGTTTCTCTAGCACCCACTAGAAGGAAGCACCAACTCCCTAAATGTTCCAGCTCCAACTGGATGGAAGCACCAACTCCCTAAATGTTCTAGCTCCAACTGGATGGAAGCACCAACTCCCTAAATGTTCTAGCTCCAACTGGATGGAAGCACCAACTTCCAGTCACACAGGCACCAACCTGTACAACAGAGAACAACAGTTCTCCCTTGTGCCACCCTATCTCCCTTGTTTCTCTGGCCGCAACCAGATGGGAGCTACAACTCCCTGTGTTCAATCACCCACTTGAACCTATGAGGACAAAAATCCTCCCTAACACCTCCCAACCTCCCTCAAATATAAAGTTTGCTATATTTATAAATTTATCACAATCATACAATATTTATCATTGGCTTCCCAGGCTTATCACTGTTCTGCTATGCTTCTCTATTCTCCTGTATCAATGTCACTTTGTCTGCATCTTCTTGTGATTTTTTATCTTCTGTTTGTCTCTACAAGAGAACCTCAACCTTTCTTTAGTGTCTCACTGTCTTGTTGCACACATGCCTTGCACTTTCTGTGCTTCTGCCTTTTCTACTCTATGCACCATATGCATTGGATGCACCATTCCTCTTCTCTGTATTTCAACTACTGCACACTCCTCATTCTACACTCCTAAATCCCCCTCAACAACAACAACCCCTCTTCTTTGTTTTTCATCCTTATAGTCTCTGTGCACCTTGTGTATGCTATCTCACCATGCTTCTACATGCTCTCTCCATGTCAAGTGCTCTGCCTGATCATCATTGCAACTCTTCACCTTCTCTGGCAGTTAAAACCATGCATCCATCATCACTGGGTGTTATGATGAGATTCCTTCACCTATCTGGCAGTTGAGACTCTTCGTATTATCCATGAAAGTCGAGTTGATCCTCCCTGTTGCAGTTATAGGCTTCAACACTCTTCCATCTATCAGTCACCTCTAAGAATAGCCTTCATTCCACTTGAAGATGCCTCGAGCCTCTTCATCTTCTCTGGCGATCACACTGAGGCTTGTTTCATTCCTCTGGTAGAAGCCATCAGTCGTTTCTAGAAGTTACACTCTAAAGTGCAACAGTAGCCCTCCGATCATACTTAAATTCACCTGCAACATTGGATTGGATCCGTAGGATCTTGCATTTATTTCACATTTCGGCATTTCAGAATTTCGACATTCTTGTGGTGAAGAGTCTCGATTCTCCATGTCCTAAACTCTAAAATGGAGCTTGTCTCTTCGAGCTCTTCTCTACAGATCTTTGACGATGTGACCATTAGTGGTGACCAAGGCCTACACCGAAAAGGTGTTTTCACATTTTGCATTTCGACATTTCACATTTCAAAATTTTGGGACTCCTTTTATGAAGAGTCTCAACTCTTGACTCTTCCAACTCCCAGTATCTGAACCTCCAAAATGGAGTCGGATCAATGGTCCAAACTCTTGATGATTCAACGGTCCAGATCTCTTCATGATTTCACATATCATGATTTTAGAATTATTTATGTGAGAGTTCTTGACAACTCCAAGTCCCAGTTTTCGAAACTACGAAATGGAGTCGGATCAACGACATTTCGGCGTTTCACATTTCACCGTTTCGGGACTCCTGTGGTGAAGAGTCTCAGTGCTTAACTCCTCCAACTCCCGGTATCTGAAGTTCCGAAATGGAGTCGGATCAAAGATCCGGTATTTTGTTGTTTCACATTTCGACAATTTGGCATTTCGACATTCCTGTGGTGAAGTATTTCAACACTTCAACTCTCGGTATCTGGGACTCCAAAATGGAGTTATTTCCTAGTCTGCGAAGCTCTTTGTTGGTGTGCCTATTTTGGGATTTCGGCGTTTCACATTTCGATGATTCGAAATTTTGACACTCCTGTGATGAAGTGTTTCGACACTTCAATTCTCGGTATTCGAGACTCTGAAATGGATTTATTTCTCTGTCTATGAAATTATTTGTTGGTGTGCCTATTTCGCGTTTTGGGTTTTCGGGGTTTCACATTTCGCGATTCTGGGACTCCTGATGACGAAGAGTCTTGACTCTTCCAACTCCCGGTATCCGAAGCTGTCCTCCTTCCTTCAGGATTTCATAACCCCGCTTCACCTTGCTCTTTAAAGAACGTGTAGGTTCTCCTGGATCCAACATCGATCAAACCTCAAGCTCAGATCTGACATTCATCGAGAATTCTCAATGGGATCCAAAGATCACTGTCGCTTCTCCTCCCAGGCTTTCATTGTCTCTGTTTTTCCATCGTTGCATACTCTGATCTTGCCATCAATGACAATCACACCTGCCATCAATGATAATCACAAAAATCTCCCCCTTTGGCATTGATGGAAACCCTGAATGACTGTGCTAATCTATTTGGACCTCCAACTGTAGCATCTGGTCCGTACCACTCCTTTTCTCCCCCTTTGACATCAATGTCAAAGAAAACATGCTCCCCCTGAGCTGTTGTAGTATTTTTAGGAGGTATCAGATATTCAATCAATACAAAACTCCCCCTAACAGGATGGACTCTCTTAGGTGTGAGACGGGATGACACCTAACTTCTGTCAGAGGTATTCACATGGTGTCTTGGTTAGGGGTTTAGTAAAGATGTCTGCAATTTGTTCTATGGTTGGAATGTAATGGACTTGAACAATATGATTGGTGACCTACTCTCTTAGAAAATGGTATTTTATGGGAATATGCTTGGTCTTGGAGTGGAATACCGGATTCTTGGACACACTTATGGCACTAGTGTTATCACAATGAATTGGGATCGGTGCAACATATTTTACCTCTAAGTATGAAAGTGTCTGAATCATCCATAAAACCTGAGTGCAATAGGTAGCAACAACAATGTACTCTGCCTCTGTAGTTGATAAAGAAATGAAACTTTTCTTTTTACTAAGCCATGCTACTAATGAGTCACCCAGGAAGAATGCTCCTCCACTGGTGCTTTTTCTCTCATCAACACAGTTTGCCCAATCTGCATCTGGATAAGTAGTTAACTGAAAATTTTGATTTCTAGGATACCACAGACCATAAGTCATTGTTTCTTTCAAATACCTGAATATCCTTTTGACAGCTAGCAAATGACTCTGTTTAGGTGCAGACTGATATCTTCCTACCATTCCAACAACATGCATTATGTTTGGGCGAGATGCTGTGATGTACAACAGGCTGCCTATCATTGACCTATACAAAATTTGATCAACATCAGGTGAGTCATCATCCTTGCTTAATTTGCATCCAGTAACCATAGGTGTGCCCACATGTTTAGAATCTTCCATTTGAAATCTTTTCAACATTTCTCTTAGATATTTTTCTTGAGAAATGAACATCCCTTCAGACCTCTGATTAATTTGCAGACCAAGAAAAAATGACAGTTCGCCTATCATAGACATTTCAAACTCAGACTCCATGGCAGAAGCAAACCATTGTACCAATGGATCCTTATTACATCTGAAGATGATGTCATCTACATAGACCAACACAATGAGCAAATCATTACCCTCTGTTTTGATATATAGATTGTTTTCTACTGTTCCTCTCTTGAACCCTTTTTCTTTGAGATATGTATCTAGTCTATGATACCAGGCACAAGGGGCTTGTTTTAACCCATATAAAGCTTTCTTTAGCTTTCATAATAAGTCAGGGTTATCAGACAGTTCGAAACCCTCTGGTTGTTCCATATAGACTTCTTCATTTAAATCTCCATTTAGAAAAACTGACTTGACATCCATTTGATAGACTTNAACCCTCTGGTTGTTCCATATAGACTTCTTCATTTAAATCTCCATTTAGAAAAGCTGACTTGACATCCATTTGATAGACTTTAAACCTTTTATGACAATCATAGGCAAGAAATATTCTGATAGCTTCTAATCTTGCTATGGGCGCAAAATTTTCATCAAAATCTAGTCCTTCCATTTGAGCATAGCCTTTACAGACCAATCTTGCTTTGTTCCTGACAACTTGTCCCTGCTCATTCAACTCATTCTTAAAGATCCATTTGGAACTAATGATATTTTTACCTTCAGGTCTATACACCATCTCCCACGTATTGTTTTTCTCAATCTGATCAAGTTCGCCATTCATTGCTTTAACCCAATTGTCATCTTTTCTAGCTTCATTAAAATTCTTGGGTTCCAGCATGGATATGAATGCTATATGTGATTGTTCGATGTTGTTGATTATCTTTGTCCTGGTTTGTACACCTTTGTCTTTTTCACCAATGATCTGACTTGCAGGATGATTCTTTTGAGTGATTCTGGAGGAGGAATTTGAAGTTGTTTGCTGATTTGAGTCTGTCTGAGTATATGTGACTTTATCTGATTCAGAGTCTTCATTTTCTGATTCTTGGACCTGTTCATTTTAAGCTTTGGCTATGTCCTCTGTAGAAGTATTATAGCATCTATAACCTTTGTTGTTTGTAGTGTACCCTAAGAAGATACCTTCATCATCCCTATCATCATATTTTCCAAAGTTCTCATCATTATTCTTTATGTAACATTTACTCCTAAAGACTTTGAAGTGTTTGACTGAGGCAGGTCTCCCATACCATAGTTCAGAAGGTGTCTTGTCACTTTGTGGTCTGAGGTGGGATTTGTTAAGAACGTGGACTGCTGTGTGTATTTCTTCTACCCAGTAGGTTTGACCAATGTTCTTCTCATTCATCATTGACCTGGCCATTTTCTGCACTATTCTGTTTTTCCTCTCAACTACTCCATTTTGTTATGGAGTTCTTGGGATTGTGTATTCTCTCTTGATCCCATGCTTATCAAAGAATTCCTTGAAATCACTTGACATAAAATCTCCTCCTCAGTCTGATCTTACCGCCTTTAACCTCTTGCCTGTTTGAGTCTCAGTTAAAGCCTTAAATATTTTAAACTTCTTAGATGCTTCAGCTTTTTCCTTAAGATAAGCAACCCAAGTAAGTCTAGAGTAATCATCAATAATCAGCATGAAGTAGTTTTCTTTGCCTGTGCCTTCCTGTCTTGATGGCCCACATAAATCCATATGAAATATTTGGAGTGGTTTCTCTGTTGAAGTAAAGCTCTTGGACTTAAACTGTGTCCTAGTTAGCTTTCCTACTTGGCAGGGTTTACACATTGAATATTGGGGCTTTGATATTCTCGGAAGATCTTTTACTACCTCGAGATTTTTGAGTTTGATTAGGTGGTCAAAGTTTATATGTCCAAGTCTCGTATTCCATAACCAACTTTCATCATGTTTTCTTAGATGACACTCTTCTCTATTTTATTTTAGCACATATACGTTATTTTCTATCCTTATGCCTTTAGCCACCACTTGTCCTGAGTTTACAGACTTTATTTTGTAGTCCTTCGACGTGAACACCACTTCAAATCCTCTTTCACACATTTGACTTACACTGAGAAGATTAGTTTTAGCCCATCTACAAGTAGAACATCTTGGGATTTTCCTTTTCCATTACTTAAACTTACCATACCTTTACCCTTTATTTTACCTGGAGCATCATTTCCAAAGGTTACGTTTCCTGATTTTCTTTCACTTAGAGATAGAAAATTACCTTTGTCTCCCGTCATATGTTTGGAGCATCTAATTTCTATATACCAAGGGTTCGTTTTTCTTTGAGCTGACAACACTAATCCAAACTTGTCAATTTCTTTCTTCTTCCAAACCTTGACATTTTCAGCCGGGGAATTCAAATCTAGTTCATAGTTCCTTAATCGACAGTCAATAGATTTATGTCCATAGTTATGAAAGATGTAACATTCAATCTCATTGTTCAATAAGTCAAAGTCATTGCTGCAACGTTGTCTACTCATTGACTATTGATTATTTCTTGACCTCCTTAGTTGCATGTATCTAGACTTAATTTGGCAATTTGCAATCTATGAAGGTTTGTTACTTGGTTGTATCATTCTTTGTTGTGGAAAGTATTTATTCCTTTGAAATATTAATTGCTCATGTCTAAGTCTTAGGGAACAATTTATAGCTTTGTGACCAAAGTTATAACAGTAGAAACAATAGCCATAGAAAGATTCTTTGTACCTAGAAAATGGTTGTCTTCTTTGAGCAAATAGATTTCTTCCATGCTGATGACGTATTTCAGTAGGGAGCGCATTATTTCTTTGTTCTACAGATTCAGTCTTGGCACCTTTTTCTTTACTCGTCCTGGGCGGCTGATTGTCTAGCTTTGTTTTTGCAGATTTTTTGTTGTCATCGGTCGTAGATTTGTATTTGACAAACTTGATGGGCTCTTCGTTTCTTGGCTTACCACTACTTGATCCCTCTTCATAACCCATACTAGTTTTCAGCTTTGGATTCCTTTGCTGATTTAGAATGGTGGCTAATCCTTCCGAGGCTTTGTACTTGACAGATTATGATGATACAAGGCTTGAAACTTCTCCAACTCTTTCCTAGTTTTCACTACTTATTCTTTCAGAGCTTTACATCTTGCCTTCCTTTCTGATGACNGATTCCTTTGCTGATTTAGAATGGTGGCTAATCCTTCCGAGGCTTTGATACTTGACAGATTATGATGATACAAGGCTTGAAACTTCTCCAACTCTTTCCTAGTTTTCACTACTTATTCTTTCAGAGCTTTACATCTTGCCTTCCTTTCTGATGACTGTTG
Organism: Picea mariana; assembly: GCA_032191745.1. NCBI lineage: Eukaryota > Viridiplantae > Streptophyta > Pinopsida > Pinales > Pinaceae > Picea > Picea mariana. The sequence continues at coordinate 97,245 of JASDQU010014857.1, forward strand.
TTTTAGAATGTCCTCGATTTTATTTTCCTCTTCTAATTCTACTTTTAGTAGGGCAAAGTCTTCATCAGGCTGTTTACTGTCTTTTACGAACTGTATAGCAATTGTTTTTGTTTTTTGTTCTTAATTCTAAGTCTATCAATCTCTTCCAGTGCACTGATCAGTTCTCCTTCCATATCAACCACAACTTCTTCTTCATTAGCCTCACTTCCTGTGTTTTTATTATCATAATCCTCTTTGTCCATAAGTATGAATTCATTTAGTTTATCTTCAATAGAGGAGTCACTGTCTTCATCATCTAAAGGATAATCATCATTGTTTACACAAAGAATTTTCTTCTTAAAATTATTCTCTTTAAAGAAATTTCTGTGTTTGTGCTTCTCCTCATCATCACATGTCTGATCCTTTCCTTTGTGAGGACATTTATTTGCAAAATTACCTATCTTACCACAGTTGAAACATTTGAAAGGTAGTTTACCTTTGTATTTGCCTGATCCCTTCTCCAGTCTCTTTACAAATTTTGCTTCAATTTCATCAGGCTCAGAATCCTCATTCTTGTCTTCTTTAAGTGATGCTTCTTTGGAGGTGGGTTTATCTTTAACTATTCTCATTTTATATGCAGTCAATGTTCCTAGAAGTTGATCAAACTCCAAGGTTTTTAGATCATTAAGTTCTTCTATAGTAGAAACCTTCAAGTTGAACCTATCTGGTAGAGATCTCAAAATTTTCTGAACTAATGAAGGTTTCTCAATTTTTTCACCAAGTGCTTTCATTACATTTACCAGTTCTTCAACTCTCAAAAAGTATTTTCCAACAGTTTCATCTTCTTTCATCTTTAGTTGTTCAAACTGTACTATGTAGATTTGAAGCTTGATGTCCTTTACCTTCTCATTACCTTCATAACTGCTAATGAGTTTGTCCCACATTTCTTTGGCAGTTCCTAGGTGCATAACTTTTACGAATTCTTCTTCTGCAAACCCACTCAATATAACATTCATATCCTTAGCGTTGAAGATAAATTCTAGCTTGTCATCCTTATTAGCTAGTACAACTGGATTTACATAACCAATATCTACCACATCCCAGAAATCTGCACTTAAATCCATTATGTAAGTTCTCATTCTAACTTTCCAGAAGGTAAAGTTTGTTCCATTGAACAGAGGGGCCTTATTGGTTGAATTTCCTTCATGGCTTGACATGTTTAATCTCTAGGATCTACCTTTAGATAAAAGGGGTTGGCTCTGATACCAATTGTTGGACAACTGAGAGGGGGGGTGAATCAGTTGTTACCGTGCTTAAACAATTATGCTTATTTTAAATTCTTTGAAGAGCACTTAATGACAATCACAATAATGCAGGAAAGTAAGCAATAGAACACTCAACATCATTGTCACATATGAAATCTACAGAGACAGATATTTCCCGAGGAAACCCATAAAGGGTAAAAACCTCTTCTTCTTTATATGATAAGTAATCTTTACATTCTGTACATTATCATACATATGAGCTCCAACTCATTATGAGGCTGCAACCTCTGTATTGCAAGCTGCAACTTGTTGAGAGCACCAACTCTCTATTTTCTCTAGAACCTACTAGAAGGAAGCACCAACTCTCTGGTTTCTCTAGCACCCACTAGAATGAAGCACCAACTCCCTAAATGTTCCAGCTTCAACTGGATGGAAGCCCCAACTCCCTAAATGTTCCAGCTCCAACTGTATGGAAGCACCAACTCCCTAAATGTTCCAGCTCCAATTGGATGGAAGCACCAACTTCCTAAATCTTCCAGCTCCAACTGGATGGAAGCATCGACTTCCAGTCACACAGGCACCAACCTGTACAATAGAGAGAAACAGTTCTCCCTTGCGCCACCCTGCCTCCATTGTTTCTCTGGCTGCAACCAGATGGGAGTTACAACTCCCTGTGTTCAAGCACCCACTTGAACCTCTGAGGACAACAATCCTCCCTAGCGCCTCCCAACCTCCCTGAAATATAAAGTTATATTTATAAATTTATCACAATGATACAATATTTATCATTGGCTTGCCAGGATTATCACTATTCTGCTATGCTTCTCTGTTCTCCTGTATCAGTGTCTCTCTGTCTGCATCTTCTTGCGATTTTTGATCTTCTGTTTGTCTCTACAAGAGCACCTCAGCCTTCCTTTAGTGTCTCATTGTCTTGCTGCACACATGCCTTGCACTTTCTGTGCTTCTACCTTTTCTACTCTGTGCACCATATGCATTGGATGCACCATTCCTCTTCTCTGTATTTCAGCTGCTGCACACTCCTCCTTCTACACTCCTGAATCCCCCTCAACAATAGAAGCCCCTCTTCTTTGTTCTGCATCCTTATAGTCTCTATGCACCTTGTGCATGCTATCTTGCCATGCTTCTGAATGCTCTCTCCATGTCGAGTGCTCTGCCTGATCATCATTGCAACTCTTCATCTTCTCTAGTAGTTAAAACCATGCGTCCATCATCACTGGGTGTTATGCTAAGATTCCTTCGCCTGTCTGGCAGTTGAGAATCTTCGTCTTCTCCATCAAAGTTGAGCTGATCCTCCCTATTATAGTTACAGGATTCAACACTCTTCCATATGTAAATCACCTCTAAGAATAGTCTTCATTCCACTGGAAGATGCCTCGAGCCTCTTCATCTTCTTTGGAGATCACACTGAGGCCTGTTTCATTCCTCTGGCAGAAGCCATCAGTCGTTTCTAGAAGTTACACTCTAAAGTGCAACAGTATCCCTCCAATCATACTTAAATTCACTTGCACCGTTGGATTGGATCCGTAGGATCTTGCGCTTATTTCGTATTTCGACATTCTTGTGGTGAAGAGTCTCAATTCTCCATGTCCCAAACTCTAAAATGGAGCTTGTCTCTTCGAGCTCTTCTCTACAGCTCTTTGATGATGTGACCACTGGCGGTGACCAAGGCCTACACCAAAAAGGTGTTTTCACATTTCACATTTCGACATTTCACATTTCAGCATTTCACATTTCGGAATTTTAGGACTCCTTTGATGAAGAGTCTCAACTCTTGACTCTTCCAACTCCCGGTATCCGAACCTCTGAAATGGAGTCGGATCAATGGTCCACACTCTTAATGATTTGATGGTCTATATCTCTTCGTGATTTCACATATCGCGATTTCGACATTCTTGATGTGAGAGTTCTTGACAACTACAAGTCCCAGTATTTGAAACTCCGAAATGGAGTCGGATCAATGACATTTCGACGTTTCACCATTTCGGGACTCCTGTGGTGAAGAGTCTCGATGCTTAACTCCTCCAACTCCTGGTATTCGAAGTTCTGAAATGGATTCGGATCAAATATCTGGTATTTCATTGTTTCTCATTTCGGCGATTCGACACTCCTGTGGTGAAGTGTTTCGACACTTCAACTCCCAGTATCCGGGACTCTGAAATGGAGTTATTTCTTGGTCTGCAAATCTATTTGTTGGTGTGCCTATTTCAGGATTTCGGCGTTTCGCATTTCGACACTCCTATGATGAAGTGTTTCGACACTTCAACTCTCAGTATTCGAGAATCTGAAATGGAGTTATTTCCCGGTCTGTGAAATTCTTTGTTGGTGTGCCTATTTCGTGTTTTGGGTTTTTGGGGTTTCTCATTTCACGATTCTGGGACTTCTGATTACGAAGAGTCTTGAATCTTCCAACTCCCGGTATTTGAAATTGTCTTCTTGCCTTCGGGATTTCGTAACCCTGCTTCACCTTGCTCTTTAAAGAACGTGCAGGTTCTCCTGGATCCAATGCCGGTCGGACCTCGAGCTCAGATCTGACGTTCACCGGGAATTCTCAATGGGATCCAAAGATCACTGTCGCTTCTCCTCCCGGGATTTCGTTGTCCCTTTTTTTCCATCATTGCATACTCTGATCTTGCCATCAATGACAATCACACCTACCATCAATGATAATCACAACAAATTGAAGGTAGATTTTGTCCATATATTGCTTCAAAAGGAGTAATGCGGGTAGTTGTATGGTAAGAAGTGTTGTACCACCATTCTGTTGATTAAGGTTGGTTGTCATTGATGTCAACCCTTGAAGAAATTCCGGTAGCACAAAGGTTTGGGTAATGGACCCAAGTTTGTTTGATGTAAAGATGAATCATTATTGTCTTGTAATGGTTGATAAGAAGTACAAATGGATGAACTCCAAATTGGTCCCCTTATGGTGAAATCCCTCATGGGAAGACTCTTTGTGGATTGAGTTATCCTAGAAGTATGGTTAGAGAACCCATGCTTAATTTTAGAATAATGAGATGAAGGTCAGTGAATTTGTCAATGAAATTATGCTAGATATATAGTTCTTGTCATGCCATTTCCGGTGGTATGTGGAACGTCACATAACTCCTCACGGTTAAAGAGTTATGGCCATATGAAGTTGAAGAACCCTCATGAGTCATATAGAAGCCCCCAAAAGTCAAGTGTTTGCAAAATAAACTATTTAAATAATAAAGTAAATGGAGAACTCCCCAAAATAAAGAAAGTGTAATGTTACATGAAAGTATAAATAAGAGGCAAATCTCTCTCATTTAATCAAACTTGAATATCATTGAATATCTATTTTTGTGAAAGGTTATTTGGGTAGGTATTATTGATAGAGAAAATTTGCAGCAGAAAAAGTGTGACAGGAAAAGTGCGGCAGAAAAAGTGCGGTAGAAAAAGTGCGGTAGAAAAAGTGCGAAAGAAAAATCGTGGCAGAAAAAATGCGGGACAAAAATCGTGGCAGAAAAAGTGCAACAGAATAATCACGGCAGAAAAAGTGCGACAGAAAAATCATGGTAGAAAAAGTGCGGCAGAAAAATCGTGGCAACAACATGGTTGGGGTCTATTTATGAGAGATATGGCACATCTTGTTTGAGGTATGTTTTGTGAGCTAGGGTTTAGCTCTTGAGATGGTATTGGATGTTCAGTATTGCTACATATATCAGATTTGTTGAGGCATATAGTTGGTATTTGGCATATGGGTTTTGGTCTTTTGGTTGTGATGTGTTTCTAAAGTTGTTGGTTTAGCTTGAGGCTACATAACAGTGAGGTTGTGGCACATGGTTTGATGTAAGGGTTTATGATATTTGGTTTACGGATAGAGTGATGAATTGTTAAATAACATTTGATGGTAATATTGGTGTATGTTTTTGGTTTATGGTTGAGGTACATGTTGGGTACATGGTTGAGACAAGTAGTTGATGAGTTGACACACACATGAGGTGTATAGTTGATGAGTTGGAACATACATGAGGTGTATATTTGATGAGTTGGCACATACATGAGGAGTATAGTTGATGATGTTGGTACATATTGATGAGTCAAGGTTGATGCATGGTTTATGCATGGTACATGTTGGTTCATGTTATTGGTACAGGTTGATTGGTACAGGTTGTTATAGGTTATTGGTATAGGTTGACAGTGGAAGTGGTTGATTCAGTGATAGTGACATGTTGTCTACATTTGGAATTTATATTTCAGGGTGGTTGGACGGGGCAAGGAAAAGTGGTTGTAGCCACCTTCCGATTGTAGCCGGAGAACTTAGGGGCTTGTAGCCTCCTTCTGGTTGTATCTAGAGAATTGGGGAGTTGGAGATTCCCTCAGGTTGTAGCCTGAGAAACTAGGGGGTTGGAGCCTCCTTCTAGTTGTAGCTGGAAAACAAAGGAAGTTGGTGCTTCCAATGAATGTAATTCTTCAATACATATAAGAAAAAACATTCTGTGGTTTTCTTCTGCTTTGGGTTTCCACATAAAAACATTGGTGTACTGTGTATGTGTATTATTGCTCATTTGTTCATTGTGTATTTACTCTACAATTATTAGATGATAATGCTACACTGATATAAAATTTGCATCATATGGTTAAAAATGATTAAATTTATCTATTACTGATTCACCCCCCCTCTCAGTAATCCAACACATGAGGGTATCATTAAATAAAACTAAGACAAAATGACAGAGAAAAGGATGAAAGACATGATTCAAGAAGATTTGGAAAGTGGAGGGAGAATTACACAAGCCAAAGGGCATGACCAAAAACTCATAGTGGCCCTCATGAGTTCTAAATGAAATCTTAGGAATGTCTGCATCTTTCATACAGATCTGGTGGCAGAATGCAGATCAAGTTTAATAAAGAATCGAGCACCACTCAGTTCATCCAAGAGGTCATCAATGATGGGAATGGGAAAATTTTCTTTAATGGTGAGTTTGTTGAGGGCATGGAAGTCAAGACACATACATTGAGAAACTTCTTTATTAAGGATCATGACCACAGGAGAAGAGTAGGGGCTCGTACTAGGGCAGATAACACCTGCGTTGAGAAGTCCTTGAAAATTTTTCTCAATTTAATTTTTTTGGGAAAAGGGGTGACGATAGGGATGGATATTGGGAGGAAGTCTTCCCAGGACAAGGGGAATGGAATGATCATGAACACTACGGGAAGGAGGGAGTCCTTGGGAAGTGGAAGAAACCAATTGATGTTTAGAGAGGATGGATTGGAGGTCCTGCGATAGAGAGGGTGTCTCAGTTGCTTGTATGGCATGGAGTTTGGAAATAATGCCAGAATGACCCTTTTTGAGCATCTTTTCCATGCAATGGGAACTGATGATCTCCAGAGAACTGAAGGTGATTCCTTGGAACTTATATTGTTGTCCCTCCTAGTCGAATTGCATGGTTAATTCCTTAAAATCCATGAGAATGGGAACCAAATTCCTTAGCCATTCTGCACTCAACACAATTTCACAACCTCCCATGTCGATAAAAAACATATGTGATTTAAGGTGGTATTCACCAATTTGGAGATGCACATTTTCAAAATGCCCTCCACATTTCATGGACCTACCATTGGCAATCATGATTTGAAAATTATTGATTGCATGGATATAACAATTAGTTTCTTGGGAAATGCAACGATGAATAAAATTATGGGTGCTTCCACTATCAAGATGAATTATGACCTTCCTATGCTTAATGTAACCAATTATCTTGAGGGTTTGGGGAGCAGAGAAGCCAGTGAGATAATTTAGGGAAATGGTCGGTTCTACTTCAGGAGGGTCTGAGGGAGGGGTTGTGTCAGTGGGTTCAGGTGATAGAGACACAAGGGAAACTTCAACATCCTCTTCCAAAACATCCTCTAAGATGCCCATAAAAATATTTTGTTCTTTACACTTGTGCCCAGGAAAATATTTTTCATCACAATTATAACAAAGGCCTTTGAGTTGGCGTTCAACCATTTCATCCCTGGTCAATTTCTCAATCTTTAGTGGAGTATAAGGAGGAGTGGGAGTGACTGGTTTAGTGCGAGGAATAAATGAGGGTTTTCAGTTTGGAGAAGATACAACCTGTTGTTATTTCTTATCTCTTTTAGTAGCATCCACTCAACTCTGAGGCTGATCCATGAGGGAATGGGAATAAATCTCATCATTGAGGCCATTGATAAAACATTCTCGGAAAAAATCATCAGACATGCCCTCTATACGAAAAAAAAGCCGCTCAAAAGAATCTATAAAGTCTTCAACTGTGCTAGATTGCTTGAACTTTGTGAAACAATCTAAATGGTTAGTATCAGTGTCAAAGAGTTCATAAATTTCTTCTACAAAGTGTGTCCAAGCCACATACCCTTGGCAGACATTTTTTCTCCATTTCCACCATTGCCAACGTTCTTGATCTATATGGATAAAACCATATCAGATTTTGGCCAACTCATCCATAATGCCATACAAAGAGAAATAATGTTCCATTTGAGTTACCTAGCTAGTGGGATCTGAGCCATAAAATTTGGTCACATCCACACATGGAAGGCATAGGTCACACTGAAAGTGATGGGGTTGAAAATTCTAGGAATGAGAGGAAGTTTCACCTTCGATATGCAAAGGTGGGTTAGATGAGGGAAGATATGCAAGGATATGCAACTTGGTGCAAATCATTGTAGTGATAGATACAAGATGGGTAGCAATGTCTTGTTTGAGGTCATGTTTGAGTTCCTCGATTTTAGCGGTGATGGAGGAATGCATATTTTTATTGATGGTGGAAATATTGGCACTCAACTATATTACTTCTTGTTGGGTTTCTGTGAAATTAGAGTGCGAGGTATTGAAGCGAGCTTCCAAGTCTTGGCTACGGGTATGGTCTATGATGAAGAAGGAAAATGAAAAGGGGCGGGTGGGACCACAAAAAAAATGGGTTATGGGTGAAGTGTATCACACCGATCAGGGTGACGAGTTGAATCCAATGGGGTAAAGCCCAAATTAGGGTGTTGGAAGGGGGTCGGGTCCACGAGAAAAAATTTTTGTTGAAAAATGATAGGTATGACTGTGATAGTGGTGAAGAGAGAAATCCAATGGAATAGATCTCAAATAATGGTGCCAAAAAGATATGAAGAATACTTCAGTGATGAAATGCCCAAATGATTAACATGAAGAAATGTGTAGTAATTTCGCAACTCAAATGCAGGAGACACAGTTGCACAACAATAGATCTTGTATGTTTTGTTTTTGTTTCCATCCCAAAGGTTAGGGTATTCAAGTGTTATACAGACAAGGGTTTTCCCTATTCTATAGCTCTATGATATACATGCAGGGTCCAATAGTAGTACTCAATCTAATATCTTAGGGAACCAACTAAAGAGGCTAGACCGTGCCCTTAGTCGTACTACTTGACTACCCAGGTAATAGAGAGTATCTTCATGAGTGCTATTCTTGGTGGCATTATAACAGTCAGGCATTCGATCGGTTTATCTATGGAGGGCTTCAGGATATCTAGGCCGATTTGTATACAGGTGTTTTCTGATGCGTTACCACTCGAAGGGGTACCAACATGGGTTACAAGGGTGGCCAACATATGTGAAATTAAGTACAACTTGTATTTCCTGCATGTATGCATCCTCGACCATGGGTTTATGCATGTAATGAAAGATATCTGTAGCTTAAAGACACCAAAATACGTCTCTACCCTAGAAAAAAAAATTAACCCACAATTTTTTGTTGAGGAAGGTGCTCTAATACCACTTGTAATATTGCAGATATAAAATAGTATGCAGAACATAAATAATTAGCTATAAAATGGTAGATGAACAATAATATAACCAAAACAACACCACAGTAATACCAAAATGATATCAAAATTGTTGGATTACTAAGAGGGGGGGTGAATCAATAATAGAGAAATACAATCCTTTTTCACCAAAAATGCAAGTGTTATATCAATGTAGCATTATCATCCAATATTTACAGAGTAAATAAACAATGAACAAATGAGAAATCACACACATACACAGTATACCAGTGTTTTTACGTGGAAACCCAAAGTAAGAGAAAAAAAAATAATGATTTTTCTTATATGTCTTGAAGAATTACATTCATTGGAAGCACCAACTTCCTTTTTTTTCTAGCTACAACTGGAAGGAGGCTCCAACTCCCTAGTTTTTCAGGTTACTACCTGAGGGAAGCTCCAAGCCCCTAATTCTATGGCTACAACTAGAAGGAGTCTACAACCCCCTATGTTCTCCAGCTACAAATGGAGGGTGTCTACAACCACCTTTCCTTGCCCCATACAACTGCTCTGAAGTAGAAGTAGAATGATGGACGCACTGTCACACTATCACTGTGAGATATACCACTATAGAATTGTATCAATCTGTACCACTGATCTGCAACCAACTTGTAAAAATGACCTGTAATCAATATGTACCTGAACTGAACATGTATCAACAAAATAAAATAGGTACGTGACCTGTAGTGGTGCAACACGTGTATGTATGTGCCCTATCTATTATGCAACCCACGTATGTACACGACCAAATTGTTATGCAACCTACGTATGCCTTCTGAAAACTAGGGTTTTCTTTCTTTTGAAAACTTATGACCCTGTGTAACTTCTTTCACATAGATCTATAACCTGTCACTGTATCCAGACTGTATCTATACCCTATGCATGCATCCTCATATGTGTTCATGTGTGATTAAATGAGAGATCCTTATTTTAGGGAGTTCTCCATTACCCAAACCATTGTGCTACCATAATTCACTACCGAACTTTCTTCAAGGGTTGAAATCAATTAAAACCATTCAATTTAATAAAAAATATCCCCCTTTGGCATTGATGAAAACACTCTGATGCAATACTGAGGTCATGTCATGCAATACTGAAGTCATATCACTCATATCAACAATCTCACCCTTTGACCATTGATCCCCTTGGAGCCAAGCCTCTGTCCTCTGCATCTCTATGAAAAATGATCCCCCTAAAACCATGCCTCTTTCCTCTGCATATGATAAATATCTCCCCCTTTGTCATCAATGGAAAATGTATCTTTCCATCTAGGGCTTCTCCCCCTAACTGAACTGTTTGATCTCCCAACCTAAACTATCCTATTTATGGTACTTCCTCTTATACATATAAGACATATAATATAAGTATTCAAAAGCATTCATTTTGGAGTATAAATAACTCTGAGTCTCTGGTGAATATACTCAAAGGCTTCCTGTGGAAGCGATTTTTTAAATATGTCTGCCACTTGTTCTTTTGTGCCCATATATTCAACTCTGATGTTCTTTTCTGCAACCTATTCCCATCGAAAATGATACTTGATTGGAATGTGCTTCGTCTTGGAGTGCATCACCATGTTCTTTGAGATACCGATGTTGCTTGTATTATCACAATAGATTGGAATAGGCTCATCATACTCAACCTATATATCTGTCAGAGTTTGTTTCATCCATAGGACCCGTGTACAACATGCTACTGCTACAATATACTCTGCCTCGACTATAGATAAAGATACTGATGATTGTTTCTTGTTTATCCATGATACTAAACACTCACCCAAGTAGAACGCTGCTCCACTGGTGATTCTTCGATCATCAATGCAACCTACCCAATCTGCATCTGTGTAGGCAATACATGATAGATCCTTTCATTTTGGATACCATAATCGAAACTCTTTTGTTCCTTTGAGATATCTGAAAATCCTCTTCATTGCTAATATATGTGATTCCTTTGGTGCTGCTTGAAATTGTGCAACCTGTCCAACTGCCTGCATTACATATAGTTTGGATGCTATCACATATAGTAGGATACCAATCATTGACCTTTATTTCCTCTGATTTGTAGACTTTGAATCATCATCTTTTCTCAACTTGCAATTGGTTTGCATGGGAGTGATAATTAGTTTTCAATCTTCCATTACAAATATTTGTAACATTTATTTTATATACTTGGTTTGAGAAATAAAATTCCTTGATTGCGTTGATGTATCCGAATACCTAGAAAGAAGGATAGTTCTCCAAGTAATGATGTTTCAAATTCATTCTGCATGTGCTTTGCAAATTTCTGGCTTAAACTATCATCAGTTCTTCGAAAAATAATATCATCAACATAAAATTCAATTAATAAAATACTATCTTGAGTTACCTTGATGTAGAGGTTTCTATCTGCACTTCCTTTTCTGAACCTTGCCTACTGTAGATATTTATCCAGTCTAGAGTACCATGCTCTAGGAGCTTGTTTTAGACCATACAAGACCTTCTTTATTTACACACATAATCTGTGTTCTCTAACAACTGAAATCCTTTTGGTTGTTCAATGTAGAATTCTTCTTCAAGTTCCCCATTAAGAAAAGATGATTTTATGTCCATCTGATACACTTTAATATTTTTGGAGCATGCATAAGCTACAAGAAATACGATTGCTTCCTTTCTAGAAATTGGGGCAAATGTCTCTTCAAATTCAATTCCTTCAACCTGTGCATATCCTTTACATACCAATATAGCTTCGTTCCTTGTAACATATCCATATTCATTCAATTTATTCTTGTATACCCACTTTGTGCTGATCACATTCTTATCCTTTGTTCTTGGAGCCAATTCCCAAGTGTCATTTTTCTCTATTTGATCCAATTCTTCATCCATGGCCTTATTCCAAAATTCTTCCTTGTTGTCCTCTTCAAAATAGGTTGGTTCAATCGTAGATCAGAGTGCTAGGTGTGTTTATTATGGTGAATGGATTCTTCTTCTAGTCTCAACTCCTGCATCTTTGTTTCCGATAATCTGATATGAAGGATGATTCTTTTGTACTCATATGCTAGGTGTCTTTGGAGACACTTGCTGAACTTGCTCTTCTGCTTCTGTCATATCCTCTTCATATTCCCCTTCTACTTATTTTTCATCTTCCGCTTCTTCTTCCTAAAGCTGTTCCATTGATTCATTTTCTTCTTCCTTTAATTTTGTCTACCTGTTTCATCAATTGTTACGTTGATGCTTTCCAAAAATTTTCTCAATCTCGGGTTGTAACACTTGTATGCTTTCCTTGTACTTGAGTAACCAACAAGTACTCCTTTGTCCACACGAGAGTCAAACTTTCCCATTCTGCCATCTTCTCTTTTGATGTAGCATTTGCTTCCAAAAACTCTGAAGTCCTTCATATTTGTTGGCCTTCATTTCCATAACCCGTAGGGATTTTCATCAGTGTTTTTTCTGAGAATTACTCCATTTTGAATGTGAACTATTATGCACTTCCTGTGTCCAAAATATATCTGTCAATTTGGAATCCATTAGCATTGTTTGAGCCATTTCCTGTACTATCCAGTTCTTTCTTTCAACAAATCCATTCTGTTGAAGTGTCCTAGAAACAAAGAATTACAATTTTATTCCATGACTGCTGCAGTATTCCATAAATTCCTTTGAAGTGAACTCTCCTCCATTATCAGATCTCAAGCATTTGATTTTTGAATCCATTTCATTTTCAACCATTTCCTTGTATACCTTGAAGTTTTCAAAAGCTTCTGACTTATTCTTGAGGAAACAAACTGTAGTCATTCTTGTATAATCATCAACTAATAACATAAAGTATTTATAACCTTTTAAACCCTTTGTTGTAGTTGGTCCAACTAGATCATTATGCACAATTTCCAGTGGTCTTGTCATTGAATATTCCTTTGATTTGAACTTGGTATTTGTTTGCTTTCCTTGTTGATAATGCTTTCATAAAGTGTTGGTTGGTTTCGTGATCTGGGACATTTCTCTAACTGCTTCCTTTTTGCTGACTTTGACAAGGTTATCAAAATGTATGTGACCCATTCTTTTCCATAGCCAACTTTCATCTTCCTTTCCTAGGAAACACTTTTCATTTCTAATTTCACTTAATACATATATGTTGCTTGAAGTTCTCGCTTCTGTTGCAATCAATTTTCCTGAACCTTCTTTTCTTATCTCACACTTTTGTGAATAGAAAGTAACTTTATGACCTTGGTCGCACATTTGACTCACACTTAGAAGATTATGTTTCATATCTTCTACTAGTAGAAAATTTTATTCCTTGGTATTTTTGTTCCCAATTCTCACTGTGCCTTTTCCAATGATTTTAGCTGAATCATCATTTCCGAAGGAGACCAATCCATCTCTTTCATTTCTTAATGTAAGAAATCCGTCTCTATCACCTGTCATGTGTTTTAAACAACCACTATCAACATACCAACCATGGTTCTTCTGCTTAGCTTGTAGATCGAGTGTGCATTCTTCATTGCTATACTGATCCTTGTTTCTTATCCATGTCCTTTTTTGAGGTTCTTGTCTGTGATTGTTTTTATTTTGTTTCGGTTCTCTAGGAGGGGTTGTCATTCTACAATCTTTGGCCATGTTTCCAAAGTTGTTACATTTGTAACATTCCACTTCAGTGCTCAAAGATTCAAACCTGTTGTAACTTCTTCTCTGTGTTTCACTAGGCCTTCTTGGATAACTCTTTTGTGTATAAATTTATTTCAAAGTTGTTTATGTTCCTGTTGTTAGCTCTACAATTCACAGCTTTATGTCCAAAATTATTACATGCATAACATAAAACAAAAAAGATAGTTTGATACCTGAGAGTTGAATATCTTTTGAAAGGAGGTACGCTTATGAAATATTATTCTTCCTGAGGGATATCTGCCAGCTGTTGATTCTGAAATATGAATCTTATTGGTGGAGGAGTGTCCCTGTAATCTTCCTTGTAGATCTTCCTATCCCCTTTGATTGTTTTTGCATAGATTTTTGGATATGTTTCTTACTCTATTGTTTTGGAGCTTGATCCATTTTCTGTATGATTGGATCCAAGTCCAAACTTGTCATGATGAGGTTTTTGACTGTTGATAATATCATCCAAAACTTTTGAGCTGTTATGCATATTTTTATTTTGAATATCCTTTCTTAATGTGACAATCTATGCTTCCAAATTTCCAATGATCCTATCTTTTTCTTCTAGCTGTTCTTTGAGTGTTTATTCAATTATTTTATCTTCTTCTATTTGAACCTTCAAATTTGTGATCATTTGTTCTAGTTCTTGAGTGTCTTCTTTCCTGTCTAGTTTCGCTTGTAGTTTCTTGTTTTTCTTCTTTTCTCTTTTGATAACTTCTATGGAACACAACAATTATTCTCGGTAGTCAACTTCTGCCTCTTCATATTCTTCTTTGGCTTCTTCATATTCTTCTTCAACCTCTTCATATTATTCTTCAAATTCTTCTTTATCAGAGTCTTCTACTGCCATGAATAGAACTCTTTCTGTCTCACTGTCACTGACTTCATCTTCATCAGATAATGAGATCTCTTCTTTGTTCCATAAGCTTTTCTTGAAAACTTTCTTAGTGGTTCTTTTTCCTTTATATGTTTGTTTGCTATTTGAGTAACCTTCATCATTTCTCTTTTTCTTATGAGGAAATTTGTTAGCAAAATGACCAATACCATCACAATTAAAACAAATCAAAGTAAGCTTATTACCTCTATACCTGCCGTTGGTTCCCTTGTTCAATCTTTTGACAAAGTTGGCCACTTCTTCATCATCTTCCGAGACGTCACTGCTGCTGCTATGCTCTTTTTATTTTTTCTTGCCATTTTTCTTTGACTTTTTGGATGGTTTGAAGGCTGCTTCTTTTATATCTGGATTTTCCTTTTTAGTTCTCATTTCATATGATATGTATATTCCATGTAATTCGTCCATGCTTATTGAGTTCATATCTTTTCTTTCTTATAGTGACGATATCTTAGGGTCAAATATCATAGGAAGAGATCTTAGTACCTTTTCAACAATTACAAATTCTTTGATTTCTTCTCCCAATCCCATGATTGCATTTACTGTTTCATCAACTCGTAAAAAGTAAGCTGCAATATTCTCATCTTCCTTCATCTTTAGTTGTTCAAACTGACCTCTATAAGTTTGAAGCTTTGCTGCTTTGAATTTTGAATATCCTTCATAAATATTTTGAAGTTTTTCCCAAATCTCTTTAGTGGATTTACAATGTGCAAATTTGGTGAATACCGATTCTTCAAGACCATTCAAAAGTGCATTTGTAGCTTTGGAATTATTCTGATCGAGTTTTGTTGCTTTGTCATTTTTCGGTGGAACTGTCAGTGCTGTGTATCCATCTACAATTGATTGCCACATTTCAAATCCCTATGCATGTATATATGTTTTCATCCTTATGCTCCAAAATGCATACTTTTGTTCACCAAACCGTGGTATTCCATTTTTATACATGCTGTTTCTCTCCATGATCTACCTTTCAATGGTTAAACTGATTTCTGAAGGAACTGACTCTGATACCAATTGTTGGATCACTGAGAGGGGGGAGGTGAATTAGTAATAGAGAAATATAATCCATTTTCACCAAAAATGCAAGTGTTATATCAATGTATCATTATCATCCAATATTTACAGAGTAAATAAGCAATGAACAAATGAGCAATCACACACATACACAACACACTAGTGTTTTTAGGTGGAAACCCAAAGCGGGAGAAAACCACAGAATGATTTTTCTTATATGTCTTGAAGAATTACATTCATTGGAAGCACCGAATTCCTTTGTTTTCCAGTTACAACTGGAAGGAGGCTCCAACCCGCTAGTTTTTTAGGCTACTACCTGAGGGAAGCTCAAACTCCCCAATTCTATGGCTACAACCAGAAGGAGGCGACAACCCCCTATGTTCTCCAACTACAATCGGAGGGTGGATACAACCACCTATCCTTTCCCTGTCCAACCACCTTGAAGTAGAAGTAGAATGATGGAACCACTGTCACACTATCACTGTGAGATATGGCAGTCTACAACTATATCAATCTATACCACTGACTTGCATCCAACCTGCACAACTACCCTCTAATCAATCTATATCTGAACTGAACATGTATCAACAAAATACAACAGGTGTGCGACCTGTAGTGGTGCAACATGCGTATGTACATTCCCTATCTGTTATGAAACCCACGTATGTATGCGACCAAACTGTTGTGCAACCTGCGTATTCCTTCTGAAAACTAGGGTTTTCTTTCTTCTGAAAACTTCTAACCCTGTGTAACTTATTTCACATAGATCTGTAACCTGTCACTATATCCAGACTGTATATGTACCCTATGCAGGCATCCTCATACATATATCTCTCTATTCATGTGCCATAAGTGTGTGTAATCATGAATAAGTATAATAACCCTCACATGATCTAGACTTCAAACCCTTTCTGATATTTAGCCTCTCAATACATCAACCAATACAAGATCATTTGAACCAGTGGATATATTTGATGTATCTAATCATTGTAGACCTTCCTAAGAGATTTATCTCAGAATATAGAACCTCTGCATCTTCATATTCTCAAGTTTCATAGCTTTACCAACATGTACACACCCTAATACACTGCCATCCAGCGTACATACGCACCCTAATACACTGTTAGCCCGCGTGTGCCTCAGTATGTATGTACCCTAATACACTGTTAGCCTACACATGCCTCAGAAAATAAGGGTTTTTAGTATTCACTCTAATTCTAAGAATTTCACCGTCAACCGTTTGTACTACATTAGACTTTCGCAACTTCAGATGTATCAATGAGTACTTGCAATAAGCCTCACACAACAAAATATATTTAATGTGTTCAAGTGTGATTAAATGATAGGGCATTGCCTCTTATTTATAGTTTCATGTAGCATCCCACTTTCCTTATTTTAGGGAGTTCTCCATTAAATTTATTATTTAAATAATTTCTTTTTCAAACACTTTGACTTTTAAGGGCTTCTAGATGACTCATGAGGGTTCTCCAACTTCACATGGCCATAACTCTCTAACCATCAGGAGTTATGTAATGTTCCACATACCACCAGAAATGGCATGACATGTACTATCCATATGGAATAGTATTACCTGCAAATATCTCAAAACTCTTACCATTATCCATCAAAAAAACTTGGGTCCATTACCTAAACCATTGTGCTACTGGAATTCACTACCGAACTTTCTTCAAGGGTTGACATCAATGATAACCAACCCATTTAATCAACAAGAATAACACCAAAAATATCACTTTTATTACTGAGAGCAATGTTCACTTGCCTCTTCCATGGGGAAACCTCTAGTATAGCAGAGCTCTATAAAAATAATATCCAAGAAAAAGCTTATCATACCCTCGACTCCTATTTATACTAAATATGTCTATCAAAATAAGAATCTAGAGGAAGATCCTTCTAGAAGTGAAAGCTTCTATTAGGTCTTCTTACATTGGACTTATTCTTTCTTATTGCTATGCCTTATTAATATTTCCCTTTATTACATGGAAATATTTTATTCTACCTACGTGAGGAGTTATGTCCCTAACACAAACAATTTGAAATTTGATGATGTTGTTGGTTTTATCCTTAGAGAGGAAATGTGATGTAAAAGCACATGTGAGACATCAGGTAATTAGTTGACCATGGAGAACAAGGGAAGAAAAAGGGATAGAGGAAATATCTTAGGGAACCACAAGAATTCTAGGAAGGGCATATCCAAATCAAGACTAGGAAAGATAGGGTGCTATAATTGTGGGAAGAAAGGAAATTTAAAGAAAGAATGCAAAGATCC
The DNA here is from genome assembly GCA_032191745.1 of Picea mariana. Lineage (NCBI taxonomy): Eukaryota > Viridiplantae > Streptophyta > Pinopsida > Pinales > Pinaceae > Picea > Picea mariana. The sequence continues at coordinate 115,106 of JASDQU010014857.1, forward strand.
AAAGAAACAAAGAGATGGAAAACAAGAGAAAAATCAGAAAGGACATGTAACATGTGATGTGTTACAAAATGGTTTGATTATTTCTTTAGACAATATTACTGAATCTTGGGTAGTAGATTCAAGTGTTTCATTTCATGCCACACCCCATATGAAATATTTCCAAGATTATATTCAAGGTGATTTTGGACAAGTTTATTTTGGTGATGATGAACCATGTCAAATTGTCGGAATGGGTAAGGTACAAATAAATAAAAATAATGGAAACCAATGGTTACTAAAAGAGGTGAGACATACACTAGATATGACAATAAATCAAATTTCAACAGGGTAGTTGGAAAGTGAAGGTTGTATATCTACATTTATAGATAAGGCATGGAAGGTCCCTAAAGGATCACTGACAATGGAAAAATGAGAGAAGGTAGGTACATTGTATTTATGTATTGGTAATGTGGTAGCTATTTGACACGTGTCAATCCACGTGTGACGACAATAGGTTTACCTCACATCAAAACTTTCTATTTTGGAGTTTTACACAACAAGCAAAAACTCCACCATCACGATGTCCTGAACTCCGAAATGCCAAAAGGGACCATTGTGTGTCTCGAAAAACTCGAAGGGAAAAACACCGAAATCCCGTCAACCATCCATCTCAGTGGGTTATGTGAACCGTCCGATCACTTCAGATATTTTGTGATCATGAATTTGATAATGCTGGAGTCACGATGACTTGAAAGGGAAAAATACTAAAATCGCAAAATCCGAAGTCGCGAAATGCCGATTCGCCGAAAAGAGAAACTCAGGAGTATGAACCTTTGATCCAACTCCACTTCAGAGTTTCGGATACCTGAATTTGGAGGTGTCAAGAACAATTCACCAAAGAAACGCCGAAATCCTGAAATGCGAAATTGCGATATACAGTTTCGAACTAGCCGGTGGTCACAGCCTGTGGTCCCGTGGGGTAAGGAGCTAGTATAGACAAGCTCCTTTTTCCAGAGTTTCAGGGATCAGGACATGGAGTGTAACAAATCTTTACCCCGGGGATCCCGAAATACCGAAATGCGAATTGGAGAAATAAACGCAAGATCACATGAAGTCAATCCAATGGTGTAGGTGATTTTGGGCACGATCAGAGGGCTAATGTTTCTCCTCGCAGTCTAATTTCTAGAAACTATTGATGGTCTCTGCCAGAGGATTCCAAGAAACCTCTGTGTGATCGCCAGAGGAGCTGAAGGGTCTCCAAGCTTCTTCCAGTGAATGAAGACGATTCTTAGAGGGATTGACAAGTGGATGAGCATTGAAGTTTGTAACTGAAGCAGAAAGTATAAGCTCAACTATACCAAAGAATACAAAGAGTCTCGACTGCTAGAGAGGCTGAGGAATCTCAGCATGACATCTAGTGATGTTGAGTGCGTGGGAAAACCGCCAGAGAAGTTGAAGAGTTTCCATGGTGATCATGTAGAGAACTCGACATGCAGAGGATGCAGAACCATGAGACACAGAGCATGCACAAGATGTACAATGAGTATAAGAATATGGAACAAAGAAGAGATTGTGGTTGTTGTTGTTGGGTGTGATGCATGTGCGAAGAAGAAGGTGGAGTGTAGCAGCTGGGAGGCACATAAGACAAATGGTGAATTGAAGAGGAATGGTGTATAGAGTACAAAAGATAGATGAACAAAAGGTGCAAGGTATGCGTGCAAGAAGACTGTGAGGCAGACAGAGTAGCGAAAATCTTGCAGAACAGTGATGAGATTGGTAAGCTATTATTAAACATTATATCACTGTAATAAGTTTCAGTAACACATATTGATAAATCAGGGTGGTAGGGAGGTTTTAGGGAGGACTGGTGTCCTCAGAGGTTCAAGTGGGTGCTTGAACACAGGGGGTAGTAGCTTCCTTCTAGTTGGTGCTAGAGAAACCAGGGAGTTGGTGCTTCCTTCTAGTGGGTTCTAGAGAAAACAGAGAGTTGGTGCTCTCAACAAGTTGCAACTTGCAAAAATAGAGGTTGTAGCCTCACAATGAGTTGGTGCTCATATGTATGATAATGTAAAGAATGTAAATAATACTTATCATATAAAGAAGAAGAGGTTTTTACCCTGTATGGGTTTCCTTGGGAAATATCTGTCTCTGTGTTTCTCATATATGTGACTGATGCTGAATGTGCCGTTTCTTATTTCCTTGCATTATTGTGATCATCATTGAGTGCCTTGTAAAGATTTTAAAAGAAGCATAATTGTTTAAGCATGGGAACAACTGATTCACCCCCCCTCTCAGTTGTTCAACAATTGGTATCAGAGCCAGCCCCTTTTATCTAAAGGTAGATCCTAGAGATTAAACATGTGAAGCCATGAAGGAAATTCAACCAACAAGGCCCCCCTGTTCAATGGAACAAACTTTTCCTTCTGGAAAGTTAGAATGAGAACCTACATAATGGATTCATGTGCAGATGTTTGGGAAGTGGTAGATACTGGTTATGTAAAGCTAGTTGTACTAGCTAATAAGGATGACAAACTAGAATTTAGCTTCAATGCTAAGGCTATGAATGCTATCTTGAGTGGGCTTACAAAAGAATAATTCGTAAAAGTTATGCATCTAGGATCTGCCAAAGAAATGTGGGACAAACTCATTAACAGTTATGAGGATAACGAGAAGGTAAAGGATGCCAAGCTTCAAACCTACATAATGCAGTTTGAATAGCTGAAGATGAAGGAAGATGTAACTATTGGAAAATACTTTCTGAGAGTAGAAGAAATGGTAAATGCAATGAAATCACTTGGTGAAACAATTGAGGAACCTTCTTTAGTTAAGAAAATCTTGAGATCTCTCCCAGATAGGTTCAATCTGAAGGTCTCTGCTATAGAAGAACTTAATGATCTAAAAACCTTGGAGTTTGATCAACTTCTAGGAACATTGACTACATATGAAATGAGAATAGTTAAAGATAAACCCACCTCTAGAGAAGCATCATTTAAGGCAGACAAGATTGAGGATTCTGAGCCTGATGAAATTGAAGCAAAATTTGTGAAGAGACTGAAGAAGGGATTAGGCAAATACAAAGGTAAACTGCCTTTCAAATGCTTCAACTGTGGTAGGATAGGTCATTTTGCAAATAAATGTCCCTACAAAGGAAAGGATCAGAATTGTGATGATGAGGAGAAGTACAAACATATAAATTTCTTTAAAGAGAATAACTTTAAGAAGAAAAGTCTTTGCGTAAACAATGATGATGATCCTTCAAATGATGAAGACAATGATTCATTTATTGAAGATAAACTAAATGACTTCATACTTATGGCCAAAGAGGACTATGATAATAACAACACAAGGAGTGATGTTAATGAATAAGAAGCTGTGGTTGACATGGAAGGAGAACTGATCAGTGCACTGGAAGAGATTGATAGACTAAGAATCAAGAACAGAAAGCAAAGACAATTGCTGATACAGTTCGAGAAAAATGGTAAAGAGCCTGATAAAGACCTTATCCTACAAAAAGTAGAATTAGAGGAGGCAAAGAAAATCAAATACATTCTGAAACAACAGTTGTCAAAAAAGAAGGCAAGATGTGAAGCATCAGAACAAGAAGTAGTGAAAACTAGGAAAGATATGGAGAAATTTCAAGCCTTGTACAATATGAATCTTTCAAGTATCAAAGCCTCAGAAGGATTAGCCACCATTCTAAATCAACAAAGGAAGCCAAATCTGAAAACTGGTTTGGGTTATGAAGAAGGATCAAGCAGTTGTAAGCCAGGAAATGAAGAACCCATCAAGTTTGTCAAAAGTACAACCAATGACAACAAAAAACCTGCAGAAACAAAGGAAGACAATCAGCCGCCCAGGACGAGTAAAGAAAAAGGTGCCAGGANAGGAATGAATCTGTAGAATGAAGAAACAATGCACTCTCTACTCAAAGACGCCATCAGCAAGGAAGAAATCGATTTGCTCAAAGAAGACAACCATTTTCCAGGTACAAAGAAATTTTCTATGTCTATTGTTTCTATTGTTCTAACTTTGGTCACAAAGTTGTAAATTGTTCCTTAAGACTTAGACATGAGAAATTAAGATTTCAAAGGAATAAATACTTGCCACAACAAAGAATGATGCAGCCAAGTAACAAACCTTCAAAGATTGCCAATTGCCAAATTAAGTCCAGGGACATGCAACTAAAGAGGTCAAGAAATATTCAACAGTCAATGACTAGACAACGCTGAACCAATAAATTTGACCTGTTGAACAATGATATTGAATGCTACATCTTTCATAACTATGGACATAAATTTGTTGACTGTCGATTAAAGAAATATGAACCAGATTTGAATTCCCCTGTTGAAAATGTCAAGTTTTGGAAGAAGAAAGAAAGTGACAAGTGTGGATTAGTGTTGTTAGCTCAAAGAAAAACGAACCCTTTGTACATAGACAGTGGATACTCCAAACATATGATGGAATACAAAAGTAATTTTCTATCTCTAAGTGAAAGCAAACCAGGAAACATAACCTTTGGAAATGATGCTCCAGGTAAAATAAAGGGTAAAGGGATGGCGAGTTTAAGTAATGGAAAAGGAAAAGCCCAAGATGTTCTACTTGTGGATGGGCTGAAACATAATTTGCTCAGTGTAAGTCAAATGTGTGACAGAGGATGCAAAGTGTTGTTCACATCCAAGGACTACAAGATAAAGTCGGTAAACTCAGGTCAAGTGGTGGCCAAAGGCATAAGGACAGAAAATAATGTATATGTGCTGAAAGAAAATAGAGAAGAATGTCATCTAAGAAAACATGATGAAAGCTGGTTATGGAATAGGAGACTTGGAAATCTTAACTTTTACCACTTAATCAAACTCATAAATCTCGAGGCAGTAAAAGATCTTACAAGAATATCAAAGCCCCAAGATTCAATGTGTAAACCCTGCCAAGTGGGGAAGCTAAACATGACATAGTTTAAGTCCAAGAGCTTTACTTCAATAGAGAAACCACTCCAACTAGTTCATATGGATTTATGTGGGCCATCAAGACAGGAAGGAACACGGAAATAAAACTACTTCATGTTGATTATTGATGATTACTCCAGACTTACTTGGGTTGCCTTTCTCAAAGAAAAAGCTGAAGCATTTGAGAAGTTTAAAATATTTAAGGCTTTAACTGAGACTCAAACAGGCAAGAGTTTAAAGGAAGTAAGATCATACCGAGGAGGAGAGTTTATGTCAAGTGACTTCAAAGAATTCTGTGACAAACATGGGATCAAGAGAGAATACACAATCCCAAGAAATCCACAACAAAATGGAGTAGTTGAAAGGAAAAACAAAACAGTGCAAGAAATGGCTAGGTCAATGATGAATGAGAAGAACATTGGTCAAACCTACTGGGTAGAAGCAATACACACATCATTCCATGTTCTTAACAAATCCCACCTCAGGCCACAAAGTTACAAGACACCTTATGAATTGTGGTTTGGGAGACCTTCTTCAATTAAACACTTCAAAGTCTTTGGGAGTAAATGCTACATAAAGAATAATGATGAGAACCTTGGAAAATATGATGATAGGGTTGATGAAGGTATCTTCTTGGGGTATGCTACAAACAATAAAGGATACAGATGCTATAATAAGAGGCTGCATAAAATGGTTGACTGTATTGATGTAAAAGTTGATGAAGGAATCCCAGCAAGAGAGATATACAGGAACGAGTCTTCTACAGAAGACACAGCTAAAGCTGAAGATGAACAGGTCCAAGAATTAGAAAATGAAGACTCTGAACCAGATGAAGACTCAGACACTTAGATGGACTCAAATCAACAGTCAACTTCAAGTTCCTCCTCTAGAATCATTCAAAATAATCATCCTGCAAGTCAGATAATTGGAGAAAAAGACAAAGGTGTACAAACCAGGAGAAAGCTAATCAAAACCATCGAACAATCTCATATAGCTTTCATATCCATGCTGGAACCCAAGAATTTCAATGAATCCAACAAAGATGATCACTGGGTTAAAGCAATGAATGATGAACTTGATCAGATTGAGAAAAAAAATACGTGGGAGATGGTCCATAGACCTGACGGTAAAAACGTCATTGGCTCCAGATGGATCTTTAAGAATAAGTTGAATGAGCAAGGACAAGTTGTCAGGAACAAAGCAAGGTTAGTCTGTAAAGGATATGCTCAAATAGAAGGACTGGATTATGATGAAACATTTTCACCCGTAGAAAGATTAAAAGCTATTAGAATGTTTCTTGCATATGCTTGTCATAAAAGGTTTAAAGTCTATCAAATGGATGTCAAGTCAGCTTTTCTAAATGGAGATTTAAGTGAAGAAGTCTATATGGAACAACCATATGGTTTCAAACTTTCTGATAACCCTGAATTAGTATGCAAGCTGAAGAAATCTTTATATGGGTTAAAACAAGCCCCTCGAGCCTGGTATCATAGACTGGATACGTATCTCAAAGACAAAGGGTTCAAGAGAGGAACAATTGACAACAATCTGTATATTAAAACAGAGGATAATAATTTTATCATCGTATTGGTCTATGTAGATGACATCATCTTCGGATGTAATAAGGATCCATTGGTACAATGGTTTACTTCTGCCATGGAATCTGAGTTTGAAATTTCCATGATAGGAGAACTGTCCTTTTTTCTTGGCCCGCAAATTACTCAAAGGTCTGAAGGGATGTTCATTTCTTAAGAAAAATATCTAAGAGAAATGATCAAAATATTTCAAATGGAAGACTCCAAAACTGTGGGTACACCTATGATTATTGGATGCAAATTAAGCAAGGATGATGACTCACTTGATGTTGATCAAAGTTCATATAGATCAATGATAGGCAGCCTGTTGTACATCACAACATCTTGCCCAGACATAATGCATGCTGTAGGAATGGTAGGAAGATTTCAGTATGCACCTAAACAGAGTCATTTTCAAGTTGTCAAATAAATATTCAGGTATTTGAAAGAAACAATGACTTATGGTCTGTGGTATCCTAGAAATCAGAATTTTCAGTTAACTGCTTATTTAGATGCAGATTGGGCAAAGTGTGTTGATGAGAGAAAAAGCACCAGTGGAGGAGCCTTCTTCCTGGGTGACTTTTTAGTAACATGGCTTAGTAAAAAGCAAGGTTCCATTTCTTTATCAACCACAGAGGTAGAGTAAATTGTTGCTACTACCTATTTCACTCAGGTATTATGGATGATTCAGACACTTGCAGACTTGGAGGTAAAATACACTGCACCAATCCCAATTCATTGTGATAACACTAGTGCTATCAGTGTGTCTAAAAATCCAGTATTCCACTCCAAGACCAAGCATATTCCCATAAAATATCATTTTCTGAGAGAGCAGGTCACCAATCATATTGTTCAGGTCCATTACATTCCCACTACAGAACAAATTGCAGACATCTTTACTAAACCCCTAGCCAAGACACCATTTGAATATCTCAGACAGAAGCTGGGTGTCATCCCATCTCACATCTAATAGAGTCCATCCTGTTAGGAGGAGTCCTATATTGGTTGCATATCTGATATCTCCTAAAATTAATGCAATATCTCAGGGGGAGCGTGTTTTCTTTGACATTGATTTTAAAGGGGGAGAAAAGGACAGGGGTGCCTTTGTTGCCATCAATGCCAAAGGAGGAGATTGTTGGCATGTTTTACAGGCAGTGTATGCTTTTCATTGATGGCAAGTACAGTAGCGATAATGACTTAGGTACAGGAAGGATGTGCCAGGCGAGCACCAGAAGTATTTTGGAAAGACGATGCAGAAATGGCTTGACAAGATGAGAGTATGCGAAGGTATGCTTGTTCATTTGATGGAAAACAAGCAGGCAAGGAAGACCAGTAGTGCAACGATGATCGAATAGCAAGATCGAAGTTTTGGTCAAACTTCATTTTGGATTTTTTCGACTACCAGAATTTCAGTTATCAGGAGATGGAGCGACAAGGACCCTTCGACATCAGGAGTCCCGAAATGCCGAAATGCGAAAACCCGAAAAGGCACATCACTTGAAATGTTGAATATCGGGATTTCGGTTACTGGGAGATGGAGAAACAAGGATCCTTCGCCATCAGGAGTCACAAAGTGCCGAAAAGTGAAACGTCGAAATTTCAGAAGCAGGCACATCATACCGGGATTTCGGATACCGGGAGATGGAGAAGTCAGAGACTCTCAACATCAGGAGTCCCGAAGTGCCAAAATATGAAATACCAGAAACAGACACATCAAAAAACCATGTCAGCAAACCACATCAACTAAGGACACGTGGCACAATCAGGCAATTACAAGTGCCAAGATGATTCAAAATTTCAAGCACATGTAAGTCATGAATAAAAATGACACATGTCAGCTATTTGACACGTGTCAATCCATGTGTGACATCAGCAGGTTTACCTCACATCGAAACTTTCTATTTCAGAGTTTTACACAGCAAGCAAAAACTCCACCATCATGATGTCCCGAACTCCAAAATGCCGAAAGGGACCATTGTGTGTCTCAAAACAATCGAAGGGAAAAATGCCGAAATCCCGTCAACCGTCCATCTTAGTGGGTTATGTGAACCGTCCGATCACTTCAAAGATTTTGTGATCATGAATTTGATAATTCTTGAGTCACGATGACTCGAAAGGGAAAAATCCTGAAATCGCGAAACCCGAAGTCGTGAAATGCCAATTCACCAAAAAGAGAAACTCAGGAGTATGAACCATTGATCTGAATCCATTTCAGAGTTTTGGATATCGGAATTTGGAGGTGTCAAGAACACTTCACCACAGAAACACCGAAATCCCAAAATGAAAAATTGCGATATACAGTTTCGAACTAGCCGGTGGTCACCGCTTGTGGTCCTGTGGGGGAAGGAGCTAGTATAGACAAGCTCCTCTTTTTGGAGTTTCGGGGATCAGGACATGGAGTGTAACAAATATTTACCTCGGGGATCCCGAAATAACGAAATGTGAATTGGTGAAATAAACGCAAGATCACATGAAGTCAATCCAATGGTGCAGGTGATTTTGGGCATGATCAGAGGGCTAATGTTGCTCCTTACAATCTAACTGCTAGAAACCATTGATGGTCTCTGCCAGAGGATTCCAAGAAACCTCCGTGTGATTGCCAGAGGAGCTGAAGGGTCTCCAAGCTTCTTCTAGTGAATGAAGATGATTCTTAGAGGGAATGACAAATGGATGAGCATTGAAGTCTGTAACTGAAGCATAAAGTATAAGCTCGACTATGCCAGAGAAGACGAAGAGTCTCGACTGCCAGAGAGGCTGAGGAATCTCAGCATGACATCCAGTGATGCTGAATGCATGGGAAAACCACCAGAAAAGATGAAGAGTTTCCATGATGATCAAGTAGAGAACTCGACATGTAGAGGATGTAGAAACATGAGACACAGAGCATGCACAAGATGCACAATGAGTATAAAAATATGGAACAAAGAAGAGATTGTGGTTGTTTCTGTTGGGTGTGATGCATGTGCGAAGAAGAAGGTGGAGTGCATCAGCTGGGAGGCCCAGAAGAAAAATGGTGCATTGAAGAGGAATGGTGTATAGAGAAAAAAATATAGAAGAACAAAAGGTGCAAGGTATGCGTGCAGGAAGACTGTGAGGCAAACAGAGCAATGACAATGTTGCAGAACAATGATGAGACTGGTAAGCTGTTGTTAAACATTATATCACTGTAATAAGTTTCAGTAACACATATTGATAAATCAGGGTGGTAGGGAGGTGCTAGGGAGGACTGGTGTCCTCAGAGGTTCAAGTGGGTGCTTGAACACAGGGGGTTGTAGATTCCTTCTAGTTGGTGCTAGAGAAACCGGGGAGTTGGTGCTTCCTTCTAGTGGGTGCTAGAGAAAACAGAGAGTTGGTGCTCTCAGCAAGTTGCAGCTTGCAAAAATAGAGGTTGTAGCCTCACAATGAGTTGGTTCTCATATGTATGATAATGTAAAGAATGTAAATAATACTTATCATATAAAGAAGAAGAGGTTTTTACCCTGTATGGGTTTCCTCAGAAAATATCTGTCTCTGTGTTTCTCATATATGTGACTAATGCTGAATGTGCCATTGTTTATTTCCCTGCATTATTGTGATCATCATTGAGTGCCTTGTAAAGATTTTAAAAGAAGCATAATTGTTTAAGCACGGAAACAACTGATTCACCCCCCCTCTTAGTTGTTAAACACTTATTACCTCTATACTTGCCGTTGGTTCCCTTGTTCAATCTTTTGACAAAGTTGGCCACTTCTTCATCATCTTCCGAGACATCACTGCTGCTGCTATGTTCTTTTTATTTTTTCTTGCCCTTTTTCTTTGACTTTTTGGATGCTTTGAAGGCTTCTTCTTTTATATCTGGATTTTCCTTTCCAGTTCACATTTCATATGATATGTATATTCCATGTAATTCATCCATTCTTATTGAGTTCAGATCTGCTCTTTCTTATAGTGATGATATCTTAGGGTCAAATCTCATAGGAAGAGATCTTAGTACCTTTTCAACAATTACAAATTCTTTGATTTCTTCTCCCAATCCCATGATTGCATTTACTGTTTCATCGACTCGTAAAAATTAAGCTACAATATTCTCATATTCCTTCATCTTTAGTTGTTCAAACTGACCTCTATAAGTTTGAAGCTTTGCTGCTTTGAATTTTGAATATCCTTCATAAATATTTTGAAGTTTTTCCCAAATCTCTTTAGTGGATTTACAATGTGCAAATTTGGTGAATACCGATTCTCCAAGACCATTCAAAAGTGAATTTGTGGCTTTGGAATTATTCTGATTGAGTTTTATTGCTTTGTCATTTTTCGGTGGAACTGTCAGTGCTGTGTATCCATCTACAATTGATTGCCACATTTCAAATCCCTGTGCATGTATATATGTTTTCATCCTTATGCTCCAAAATGCATACTTTTGTTCACCAAACCATGGTATTCCATTTTTATACATGTTGTTGCTCTCCATGATCTACCTTTCAATGGTTAAACTGATTTCTGAAGGAACCGACTCTGATACCAATTGTTGGATTATTGAGAGGGGGGGTGAATTAGTAATAGAGAAATATAATCCATTTTCACCAAAAATGCAAGTGTTATATCAATGTAGCATTATCATTCAATATTTACAGAGTAAATAAACAATGAACAAATGAGAAATCACACACATACACAACACACCAGATTTTTTAGGTGGAAACCCAAAGTGGGAGAAAACCACTGAATGATTTTTCTTATATGTCTTGAAGAATTACATTCATTGGAAGCACCGAATTCCTTTGCTTTCCAGCTACAACTGGAAGGAGGCTCCAACCTGCTAGTTTTTTAGGCTACTACCTGAGGGAAGCTCAAACTCCTCAATTTTATGGCTACAACCAGAAGGAGACTACAACCCCCTATGTTCTCTAACTACAATCGGAGGGTGGATACAACCACCTGTCCTTGCCCTGTCCAACCACCTTGAAGTAGAAGTAGAATGATGGAACCACTGTCACACTATCACTGTGAGATATGCCACTCTACAACTATATCAATCTATACCACTAACTTGCAGCCAACCTGCACAACTACCCTATAATCAATCTGTATCTGAAATGAACATGTATCAACAAAATACAATAGGTATGCGACCTGTAGTGGTGTATCATGCGTATGTACGTGCCCTATATGTTATGCAACCCACGTATGTACGTGATCAAACTGTTATGTAACCTGTGTATGACTTCTGAAAACTAGGGTTTTCTTTCTTCTGAAAACTTCTGACCCTATGTAACTTATTTCACATAGATCTGTAACCTGTCACTATATCCAGAATGTATATGCACCCTATGCAGACATCCTCATACATATATCTCTCTATTCATGTGCCATAAGTGTGTGTAATCATGAATAAGTATAATAGCCCTCACATGATCTAGACTTCAAACCCTTTATGATATTTATCCTCTCAATACATCAACCAATACAAGATATTTTGAACCAATGGATATATATGATGTATTTGAGCATTGTAGACCTTCCTGAGAGATTTATCTCAGAATATAAAACCTCTGCATCTTCATATTCTTAAGTTTCATAGCTTTACCAACATGTACACACCCTAATACACTGTTAGCCTACACATGCCTTAGAAAATAAGGGTTTTTAGTATTCACTCTAATTCCGAGAATTTCACCGTCAACCATTCGTACTACATCAAACTTTCGCAACTTCAGATGTATCAATGAGTACTTGCAATAAGCCTCACACAACAAATATATTTAATGTGTTCAAGTGTGATTAAATGAGAGGTCATTGCCTCTTATTTATACTTTCATGTAGCATCCCACTTTCCTTATTTTAGGGAGTTCTCCATTAAATTTATTATTTAAATAATTTCTTTTGCAAACACTTTGACTTTTAGGGGCTTCTAGATGACTCATGAGGGTTCTCCAACTTCACATGTCCATAACTCTCTAATCGTGAGGAGTTATGTGATGTTCCACATACCACCGGAAATGGAATGATATGTACTATCCATATGGAATAGTATTAACTGCAAATATCTCAAAACTCATACCAATATCCGTAAAAAAAACTTGGGTCCATTACCTAAACCATTGTGCTACTGGAATTCACTACTGAACTTTCTTCAAGGGTTGACATCAATGAAAACCAACCCATTTAATCAACAAGAATAACACCGGAAAGATCACTTTTATTACTGAGAGCAATGTTCACTTGCCTCTTCGAGGGGGAAACCTCTAGCAGAGCAAAGCTCTATAAAAATAATATCCAAGAAAAAACTTATCATACCCTCGACTCTTATTTATACTAAATATGTCTATCAAAATAACAATCTAGGGGAAGATCCTTCTAGAAGTGAAAGCTTCTATTAGGTTTTCTTACATTGGACTTATTCTTCCTTATTGCTATGCCTTATTAATATTTCCCTTTATTACATGGAAATATTTTATTCTACCTATGTGAGGGGTTATGTCCCTAACACAAACAATTTGAAATTTGATGATGTTGTTGGTGTTATCCTTAGAGAGGAAATGTGATGTAAAAGCACATGTGAGACATCAGGTAATGCGTTGACCATGGAGAACAAGGGAAGAAAAAAGTATTGAGGAAATATCTCAGGGAACCACAAGAATTCTAGGAAGGGCATATCCAAATCCAGACTAGGAAATATAGAGTGCTATAATTGTGGGAAAAAAAGACATCTAAAGAAATAATGCAAAGCTCCAAAGAAACAAAGAGATGGACAACAAGAGAAAAAATAGAAAGGACATGTAACATGTGATGTGTTACAAAAATGTTTGATTATTTCTTTAGACAATATTACTGAATCTTGTGTAGTAGATTCAGGGGTTTCATTTCATGCCACACCCCATAGAAAATATTTCCAAGATTATATTCAAGGTGATTTTGGACAAGTTTATTTTGGTGATGATGAACCATGTCAAATTGTCGGAATGGGTAAGGTAAAAATAAATAAAAATAATGGAAACCAATGGTTACTAAAAGAGGTGAGACATACACTAGATACGACAATAAACCAAATTTCAATAGGGTAGTTGGAAAGTGAAGGTTGTATATCTACATTTATAGATAAGGCATGGAAGGTCCCTAAAATATCACTGACAATGGCAAAATGAGAGAAGGTAGGTACATTGTATTTATGTATTGGTAATGTTGAATCTTCTATATCTATAGCTTCTACATGAGTGGATACAACACTATGACATCATAGGCTTGGAAAATTGAGTGAGCAAGGGATACAAATACTTCAAAAAAGGAATTTTCTTCTAGATCTTAAAGAAATTGATTTGTATTTCCGTGATTATTGTGTTTATGGAAAACATAAGAGAGTCATATTTCTCAGAGTTGGAAAGGAAAATAAGAGTGAAAAGTTAGATCTTGTGAATGCATATGTATGGGGATTAACTTAGGTATCATCTCTTGGTGTATCTCATTATTATGTTATTTTTATTGACGATGCAACTAGAAAAACTTGGGTTTATTGCATTCGACAAAAATATAATGTTTTTGACACTTTTAAGAACTAGAAAGCTTTGGTTGAGAATGAGACATGAAAAAGTTTGAAGTGTCTTAGATAAGAAAATGGAGGTGAATACTGTAGCAAGGAGTTTGATGATTATTTTTCATACCATGGGATTCGTAGAGAGAACACAGTTCCAAGAAGACCACAACAAAATTGTGTGTTAGAAAGGATGAACAAGACAATCATGGAACATGTAAGGAGTATGAGATTTCATTTTTGGGTTTCCCTTGTAGTTCTAAGTAGATTGTATAGATACTATTGTTTACTTAATAAATAGAGGGCCTTCAAGATCCTTGGATGGTTTCATTCTAGAGGAGGCATGGAAAGGTAAAATGGTAAACTACTCATTTTTGAAGACTTTTAGTTGTGAAGAATTTGTCCATATTGATAAAGAAAATAAACAAAGCTTGAGGCAAAATCCAAGAAGTGTACCTTTATTGGATACAATGTTAATGATTTTTGTTATCACTTATGGGATTATTAAAACAATAAAATAATTAGGAGTAGATATGTGGTATTCAATGAAAAGGTCATGTACAAAGATCAGTTGTAGGGAAAGAAACAAGAAAAAGAAAAAAACATAATACACAGTGCTTGATGAAATCAAAGAAAATGGAATTCCAAAGGTACCAGAAAATCAAAATGTACAACAATAGGAGAAACATGCACCTCAAACTCCTACAAGTGTTTTTGGAAGATCTACCAGGTTATGTAGACCCCCTGAACTATATTCTCCTTTATTGTTGACTAACTCTGGTGAGCTAGAAAGTTATGAAGAGACAATGCAGGTAGAAACTAAAAAGAAGCGGGAGCAGGGCATGAAAACGGAAATTGATTCCTTGGTAAATAACCAGACTTGGGACTTGGTTAAGTTTCCTTCAAGAAAAAGAGCATTGGAGAATAAATGGGTTTACATGTTGAGGAAGAAGATGGAGGCAAAATAGGTACAAGGATAGAATTGTTGTAAAGGGGTTTGCACAAAACAAAGGTATATATTTTGATGAAATATATTCTCCTATTGTTAAAATGACTTCATTTAGGTCTATTTTAAGTCTTGTGGAAGTAGAAGATTTGTATCTTGAACAGTTAGATGTGAAAACAAATTTTCTCTATGGGGATTTGGAGGAAGAGATTTATATGCAACAACCATAGGGGTATGAGGTCAAAGGGAAAGAAAATTTGGTATTCAAGTTGAAGAAGAGCTTGTATGGCCTAAAGAAAGCTCCAAGGCAATGGCATTTTAAGTTTGAAAATTTTATGACAGAACAAGGTTATAGTAGATGTCATTATGATCACTGTGTTTATTTTAAGAGGCTAGAAAATGAAAGCTATATTGTATTTCTATTGTATGCAGATGAAATGCTTGTTGCAGGGTATAACATGCAATATATAAATGCACTCAAAAGGAAATTAGATAATTCATTCATGATGAAGGATTTGGGTGTTGCAAAGAAAATCCTTGGTATGAGAATAACAAGAGACATGAAAAATCACAAATTGATGTTGTCTTAGCATGAGTAAATAGAAGGTGTTGGAGAGGTTTAGAATGCAGAATGAAAAACCAATTAGTACACCTTTAAGCAAAAAATTTCAAATAACCAAGGAAATGTGTCCCAAGACACATGATCAGATAAAATACATGTCCAGGGTCCTTTATTCATGAACAATTGGAAGCTTGATGTATGCTATGATGTGTACAAAAATAGATATTTCACATGCAGTGGGAGTTGTGATCACATTTATGAACAATCCAGGTAAAGAACATTGGGGGGAAGTAAAATGGATTCTCAGGTATTTGAGAGGTACTACTACTAATGCATTATGTTTTGGAGGTTCAAACACTATTCTATAGGGATATGTTGATTCAGATATGGTAGGTAATAAAGATAGCAAGAGAAGCACCACATGGTATGATTTTAGTGTAGGTGGAACAATAGTAAGTTGGATTTCAAAACTACAAAAAGGTTGTTGCACTTTCAACGATGAAACAAGAGTATGTTGCTGCTACAGAGGCTAGTAAAGAGATGATTTCGTTGCAGAGGTTTATGTAGGAATTGGCAAAGAAGTAGGAGAATAGAAGGTTGTACTATGACAACCAAAGTGCCATTAATATTGAAAATAACTCAACCTTCCATTCTAATACTAAGAATACACAACTCAGGTACCATTTCATACGATCTATTTTGGAAGATGGACAATTGAAGTTGGAAAAGATACATACTAGCCAGAATCCTAGAAACATGTTAACAAAGGTAGTAACCAGAGA
>JASDQU010014857.1:131495-144942 GCA_032191745.1 Picea mariana
ATATATATATATATATATATATACACACACACACACATACATAATTAAATTTTAAACCAACACACCATTATGCTCATACACATTTCATGCAGAAGCGACAATAATACATACATGCAATAAACACAGACAATTCTGATAACATTATAACACATGTACACAATACACATCATACAGAGAACAAAGATTTGGTACTTATCTTTTAATATATGACCACCAACTACATGCATACTTTCCACAAAACTCCTAGCCTTAGACCACGCTGCTCATCATGCTCAGTAGTGGGTCACCCCCGAGCTGGGACTAAACTCCACCCATGGAAAAGTAATCCTAGATATAGGCTGAGGCTACGGAAAACTGCACTATGCAACTGGAAGGATTCTCTCCAAGGATCCTACTTATGCCCACTGCTCATAAACTCTCATTCCCAAAATCCCTGTCCCACCCCGGGAATATGCACCTTCAATGTTCCACAGTCCATCGACTGCTCCACTTCCCTTCTAGGACTTCAGCAACAAGACGGATCAATAATTCTCAGAGATTCGTAGCTGGTATTGGACTCCCTCTAGGAGAAATCACTTCCCAACAAACTCTCTCACCTGGAGAGAGTTTCTCACAGGCCTGAAAACCTGCTTCTTAAACCCACAGGCCTAACAACCCACCTCTTCAAACCACAGGCATGACAACCTTCTTCTTCAGTTCAGCTTTTAAGTCAATTCAAGTAAGGCGATGGAAACAACAAAGCTCGATAACATAACATATGATGGAAACGAGCCACACTCAGTTAAGAAACTATGTGGGATGTAACAACCAATAGTTAAGAGAAAACATGACTCAGGCAATTAGAGGGTGCATCCGACTTCACAGGTTATACACATGATAGCTCGAGTGTGACTGTAGGTTCCCAAGGTGCATGCTTTCTCAGAGGTCGATGATGGATAATTGGTTCTATGTATGAATCAATGGGTGAATCAGGTAGGCTGGTAGACTTGTCAGAAGGAGAGGGTTGCTAGAATGGCAAGGAGGAGGAACCCACAATGAGCTGGCTTTCCTAGCTATAAAATACATGTGCCCAAGTTTACACATTTCTTCTTGAAGCTACATGAACTCCACTTAACACTTGTTCCCCTTTTTCTAGGAACTTAGGAAAACACCTATCATGTCCACCTTAGCCTTTAGGAAATAATAATAAAACATTATTCCCTTAGAGGTAAGCTCTATAGCTTAGTCCCTCGGCCTAAACACTTATCCCCCTTCCTTACCCTACCCAGTGGAGCTTAGTCCCCCATCCTCTTTTATCATGGTCGATGTACACGCAATGCTGTATTTATATTAATGATATGAATATTTACATATACAAAAATAGGCTCTTTGATATTTATCATATAGGCTCTCCGACCTAATTATCACATAAGCCTCCTAGCTTATAATCACTTGCATCACCAACCTACAAAACATATTTACATTCACAATTACAACTAGGGCTCGGTCTTGGGATATTACAATCCCCTCCCCTTATTTATGCACTGTCCTCGGTGCATTGGAATCCCCTCCCCTTATTTATGCACTGCCCTCGGTGCTACTATGTTAGTGTGTACATTCAAAAGCTAAGAAGCTTTGATAACTATAACAAGCCTCTAACATTTACCACACCTAGTGGTAACTTATTACTGTTAATGAACTTAAACAATACCATACTGCATATTATAAAAATTCAAACTGGCAAAATTCTTACCTGAATTTCCCTTTGGCAATTATGAAACATAATTTCAAAAGAGAAATACTTACTTGCATAGCTACCATTAAACGAGTTCGACGCTACTTGATTAGCTGATGACAATATAAGCTCTCATGCCTCTTTATCAATATTATAATCAACATTCCATCTTCCTATTGCTTCCTTCCATTTGTAGCAACATCATCAACAACACTTTCAAACATGAAAGCATTCTCTTTTTATGGCTATTCCAACAAGCCATAACATACTTGCTGCTACAATAATTGCAGCTACTTCTTTCTCCCTGTATCATTTTTCCTTGTTGATCCCAAAAGTCTTCAATTCTTTTGGATTCCTGAATCTTCATGTTCTCTCACTATAACCACTTTGCATGATTATTTCTAACCTGAGCACTTTCTATCCAAATAACTCTTAGATGCCTTTGATTTTCCAACCTAATTATTAAGTTGATATTAACCTTCATCTTTTATTTATTTCCTGGATCCATCTATCCGAACTCATACTTGGATGAATTATAATTCCAATCATGCTATCTTATAGACTTTGGATATTCAACATCCATTTACTTTTCAGAATGAACTACTTCATCCCTTCCTTGACTGAGTACTTTAGTATTTGAGTTTTCTTGCACTCTTCTATTCTCCTTTCCAACTAGCCTCAAAATTGGCTTGTATAGCCAATGTCTAGCATATTATAAGGATGCACATATGCCTCCTTTGCTATCTGCATATAATTAATTAAAAGCACTTAATACTTCTTTTAATTTATTTCATAATTTCAAGTGATAACTCTAACCTATGGGGATGTCACTAATGGCTCTATGACACTTGAGATGGATTCTTCTCAGGCACCATCCCTTTTTCATTTAAAACCATACATAGAACCAATTTTTTCTTCATGGTTCCTTACTGACTCTCTACAAAGATTCATTTATTTTCGAAGTCTTTCTTGGCTTTGACATCTACATGCTATTGTGGAAATATATTCAATACCTTTGGAATGCATAAAAAATCCGCTACTATTCTTGATTTCCCTCTTGGAGTGTTGTCCTACATTCCCATTAGCTTGATGTCTACCTAATGGTTTCTTCTTCCAATATCTTATGATGTTCATGGACTTGCAACTACATACTATGCTCATATTAATTTTCAGCATCCCACTATTACTTGTATCCCTTTGATCCAACTCCTACATGACCCAATTATATTTTCAGTCATGTTCTCTGAGTAACCTTGGATAGTTAACACCAACTTCCTTCTTGAGGTACTTGATTTATCCTTTCCATGACTGAGAATATCAACACTTGGATTTGCTTGATGAATTATTACTTTCTCTTGTCATAACCCATTTGATTTCCTTCTGACATGCATATTCAACTTCCAACATGTCACCTTTGATGAACTTCATACCATGCTTCCATTGCACATTCTGATAGAAATAATGGGGTTGCTATATCCAAACTGTAGGACTGAACTTTGGAGATGTTTTCACTTTCTCCATGCACACATTTCATCTTTATTTATCAAAATAATAGCATTCTGATATATATATATATATATATATATATCAATCTTTATAGAACAAGTCTTCCCTGAACCATAATTTTACTCAGGTTTTCCATGTTGGTTATGGGACCCAACATCTGATCCAATAACTTCTTAAAGATATTAAATGTAAAGTGAAGATTTGTCTTTTTCCTTCTTTCTTTGATCTATAGACATCTCTAGCATTTTTTTTTTGTTTTAAATGTAATCATTACATCCGAAAACAAGCATACATCAAAATTTGTTAGTTAGAACCACATTATACCATTTTGGTAACATAGACACAATTTTTCCTTTATGGTCACCCACAATATTATTTTTGACTTCCTATGATCTGAGCTGCTCAATCCTTAATTATGGCTAAATACCTGAAATCCTCTTTCCAAGACCTTTCCCATGACTGCTTCCTTGCTCAATTATGAGTCATGAGCAGAAAGTTGTTGATGCAGGACCTCTTGTCCTAAAACCCTTCTATGCAGTCTTCTGTTGTAACTGCATTGTAAACCCCAAAATCAAGGTGCTAAGGATATTCTTATCTCTCATATTCAAGGATCGAATATCCACGTAAAGTCAATTTTAATACAGAGGTGTTGAACCTGGTTCTTCTTGTATGCCCAAAGGACCTATAAATCCGACGCAGGTGATCGAGGCTATGAAATCACTTAATTCTTCTGGTGCTGACCTTCGATCGAGGATAGATGGTCATGATTGAACTGGCATGGAGATATACAATCAGGGATGATTGCGGAGTCCCAACTAGTGCAAAATTTATCTCCTTTCCTGAGTTCCACAATATAAACTGCTCGCTTGCAGTGGAATCGATACCAACCATTGATATTTATGAATCTACAGATCGACGGTCTAGGAGGATTGCGGAGGTTAAACCTGCACAAATTTTATTTATTCCCCTAATCTCCACAAATTATCTCCACCATAGATCTTACTTGGATGATCCGACGTTCCCCCTCTGCAAATCCTAGATATGATGGTTGTTGTGGCTTTCTATTGAATTCATGCTTCGACGATCACGATCTATTATTTTCTTAGATCGATGGATCCTATAGCTTCTTTCACCATGGATGAATGAGCTACCTTAACCTTAATGGCTATTCGAAAATTGTCTTTCTTGTGAGGTTATCTTTGCACAGGTGATCTTCTTCTAGAGTTGAATTTTTTTCTCGAACTCATGTTGGATCCTCTCGTAAGGTACACATGCCTTCTTTACATATTTAGGAGTAGGTTCGTATGATTCAGGACCCCATGGAATCCTTCTCTAAGCCCCCTTTGTTTTGAAATCAATTTCTGGGCACTAGCCCTTTTCTTTGGCCCCCAATCTCATGTAACCACGGGTTGTGACCAAGTGCTAGGCGCCTATCTAGAGCTTCGGGACTTCGGGGCTCCAGAGCTTCAGAGGTTTCCCTTTTTCCATGTGTCCCAAACATCACAAAACAATGAACCGACAACGTGTGAAGAATGGTGGATCTACGGTCCACATTCCTTATTAGGATCTAAGGTGGATTAGAGCTTCAAGGAATCCATCTTCAGTGGTTTCCAAAGCACTTTCCAAAAAATCTCTCGGAGTGCCGAATCAACAAAATCATAAAGTAGGGTGGATCAATGGTCTATGACTTCTCAACATCCAATGACTGATACCCACTATAGAACTCCTAGCTTCAGATCTTAGGGACTTCGGATATTCAAAGCTTCGTGACTTCGGAGGATTTCACATCTCCAC
The DNA here is from genome assembly GCA_032191745.1 of Picea mariana. Taxonomy (NCBI): domain Eukaryota; kingdom Viridiplantae; phylum Streptophyta; class Pinopsida; order Pinales; family Pinaceae; genus Picea; species Picea mariana. The sequence goes on from JASDQU010014857.1 coordinate 136,510, forward strand.
ATCCCAAAACTCCTGAACCGCTAATCTCTAAACACTTCCACGTAACCCCCGGTGATGTCATTACATCATGTCACCTCGATGCTGTGAAAATTCAGAAACTTCTTCCTTCCATTCCTTCATGCACCATTTCTTCTAGAGTGTCAAGTCTCCGAACTTCACGATCTGGTGCCATGTGTCCACTGGGGCCCACAATTTCCGTGCTTGAACTAATAAATGCTAAAAATGTCACATCAAACTTTATACTTTTCAAATTGCGGGGACATGGGTTGGTGGTTTTGGAGTAACCCTCCGATCATTCTGCAATTCTCCCCACATTGTCATGTACCCCTTTGGGAAACCATGGTTTGGATTGTGAGATCACCTTGTAGAATTATCTTCTGCACAACTCTGATCTCCACAATGCCATCCGACCATCGTTCTTGATAGATTGTGATCAAAGTTATGCATGCTCAATCTGACTAACTTCTTCGCCAAGCTTAACTACCTTGTGGCACCACCAAGAGCACCATGTGGTAGGACACATGAAGCCGACACATGGCCCAATCAGGCAGGTGATACATGTCATGCTCTAACTTCATTTGTATATTACAAAGTGTTAGTCTCTAATTTTGTCTTGGTTTAGTGAGAAACCCTTATCCTAAGTTTTCCTTACCCGCACTTCAGTTTTTATTTCTAGTTGTTTTCAATTTTTGTTTTGGTATCTTATGGTTTGCATTACAGTTTTGGGATAGTGTATTTAAGTTTGATTTTGAAAGCACACAGTTTAAAATTGAGGTGTCTTCTTATATGCCTGTTTGAATTTCAAATTTTCAAATTTTGCTAAGTCATTAATAGCGCTACGTGAATAAGCCTATTCCCGTAGCGCCAAATAATCATGCCATGATATGCTTCTGCCATCTCAATTTCGTTATGATGACATAAATCGTGGGTTGAGATTTCTCATGCATCCACGAAATCTTGGAAATCATTTGCAAATTCAACCGTTTCATAATCCGATTGCTGTGTACTCGTGCATGACTCATTTCAAATCACCCTTTTCTTGATGATCGTTATATTTTTCTTGTTCAAGTTTATTGAATTTAGGCTTGCAGTGAGGAATGTAGGTATCCACTCAAAGGAATGGTATACACTAACAATTGCAGGTGGAAAATTTGGAACCCGAGGGTGCCAATTGCAGAATTGTGTTTTGATGGTGCCAAATAGAAGCAGACAGGTTGTCAAAATAGAACCAGAGGGTGTCGAACTTCTTTAAGCCTATCCTTAGATGGCTCAAAGGTTCAGAGATGTGAGGTGGTTTGAATTTCTCACCACTTTTCAGGGTTATGATGAGTAGGTCTTCATGGAGTTTGCTCTAAATTTTGATGGTCACGAGGTTGAAATCGGTAAGATGCTGATGCTAGTGACAGAACAGACTATCTCATAGGATTGTAGGCTCATGGTTGGAGGATAAGTATGGTGGAAGAAAGAACATGTGGTCACAGAATTTGTAAACCCATTCCTCCTTCCAGATAAGAAAAATACAGATTGGAGAAGGGGAATACCTCATAGCTGGATTCGACCTGAATGGCACATAGCTCTGGTCATGATTCATAGGTATATCACCTGTGAAGGAAGGTTTTCACTGGTCTATATCTACCATATCAGGATACTAATGAATTTAAATGGTGATTACCCGTTAAATCTCCCTTATTTTCTTCTCAAAAGCCCGACAAGAATGTTGAAAAGAGTGTAGTCACTCTCTACCAATGCTAAAAGCAACCTGTTCCATCAAGTCCTGATTAAAACCCTAGTCATGTCTTCTTTGAGTGAATTACAGAAACCCTGGAGCTGGCTCACACAATCTTTAAACCCTATCACTTAGTCCAATAAGAAGAAGAAAGACAGAGGGAGGAATGAAACCCCTGTGAAAGAAGAGTTTTCTGATATCAAGGTGACTAGGAGGAGTAGAAGTAAAATACCTAGGTGGGAGCCCGAAATTGAAATGTTTTCTGAGGAATATGTTAAAGGGAAAAAAGATTTAGATAATGATCTTGATGCTCAAACTATAGTCAATCTTGAAATGCCATCAACCAGCAAAAGGGGTGCTACAACCAAAGGGAAAAAGGTTAAAGGTGTGTCTGTATCATAGAAACCTAGAAGAAATTCTACTAGGGTCACCAAAAAGTATAGACTGAAGTCAAAGGTAATGTTCAATCCATCAATCAAAGAAGAAAAATTCATAATCATAGAAGATGATTCTGAGAATGTTGAAGCAAGTACCAGGAAAAGGGAAAAAATGACTCCATTGCCCAAGAAATCTATTAGCAAAATAAAAAGAATACTTATACCACCTATAGGGCCTGTAACGAGAGATTCAATCAGATTAGCAAAATCTAAGGAGATGGCTAAAGGTATCAGTGAAAACCCTGAAGATAAATAGGATTACTTTGAAGACTCAGATCGCATACCAGATGTGCCTAAAGCTATAGATTCAACAAGTTTTGAGGAAGAACATAGCTCGGAATTAGTCTCAAAGTACCAAGTTAAAGCCAAGGAACCTAACGTTGCCTTAAATCTGAATGAACCTGCACCTTCTGAAGAATGCTCAAGATTCAGATTTAAAATTAGAACTGATAAAGAAAGCATCAAGGAGTTTCAAAAAATGATAAGACAATTAAAGAAGGAGAAGGTGCAGATAGAACAGTGGAATGCTCACCAGCGAGAAATAGAAAAGGGCATTGCTCAAAGAACTTAGGGAGATTAATTTAAGACTCTATTGGCACAATGTCGTGCTTACCACAAATCTCAAACAGAAAAATGCCAAAGCTACTGCTGTGATTATATCCTAAAGGTAACATGGAAATTTGTTACAATCATGTTTAAATGTTTTCTAGGAAATATGGCAAAGCCTACTCATTTTTGGTCAGTGAAATGATAAGACCTCAATCTGTTTTATAGAATCAAACAAAATTCCTATTTTGTAGAGTCAAATGTAATGATGGAAATATTTGCTATATCAAGTTGTTGAGCTGTGATCTATTTTGGGGTTGTAGAAGCTCTTTTTGAGTGAACTACCTTAATAGTTAGATACTATTCGAATCTAGTCATTAAAGGATATACTAGATGATAGGATCTGAAAGTTTGATAGATGGTTTAAATAGATAGAAGAAAGACCATGTTCTGGTTGAAAAATTGGAGACCCAAGGGACCTTTTTGTGAAGCACATTGTAAGACATTTATGTTCAATTTGACACTTAATAGCAAAGGCATATGGATGGTTAGACCCTCTTTTTCTATTCTGTTATTTCTTTATTCATGCTTGAATTCATTATTTAAAATTGCAATGCTTTTTGATTCTTGACTGATTATTTATACAGTGGAAATTTTACTGTAAAGATTATTTTTCAAGTTTGATATCAAGCCGACCTTCTTGTTTCTTTATGATATTTTGAGGCAAGAATTCTGGTGAAGTTGAAAAATTGAAGGCTTCACCTTCCTTTTTCTTAATTGGTTTAATCCATCTTTGTGTTCACCTATTATTCAGTCAATGGGATATACTCTGTTTTAATCTTGTTTTTCATATTGTGTTGTTACCTTGAAACCAGTTTCAAACCACCTTACTGAAAAAACCCAATCATAAAACCCTCAAAACGCTTTTGCAATAAATCAATGATGCCCTAGCTTGCCCTTAGCAGTCGAGTGCAACTTTAGGTACAAACACAAAGGTTCTTAAATCACTGACACATGTCAAACATCCCATGTGTCCATGTCATCCCTAGTGATGTCAGCAGTCCACGTCACTTTGGGACTTCTGGCTTTGGGAGATTTCACCTTAGCATACCCCGTTTCTCCTGAACGCCGAACTACAAAACTTTCTTACCTTCCACTCTTGGCTTATCCCTACGGTTATGATCCATCCTTGGTCGATTCCAATGGTAAACACTCCCCCCCAGATCTATGGTGTAGATCCTCTTCGGGACTTCAGAACTTTGGGCTTTGACCCTTCTGCTCTATCACACATAAACTTCACCAAAGTTGCAAAGTACGAAGTACTTAGGGGTTAATCCTCATGCACCTTTCTCCAGATCTGATGGTTGTGAAGGATCCTCCTTCTCCTGAATAGATCCCATGGCCCAACTTCAAACCTTGCAGTTCCAAACCCAGGGTTACTGTAATCTCTTTTCTCTATTATCTTTCTTGAACCACTATACCTCACGAGTTTCCAAACATGGCCAAGGTGTTGTCTTGGCACTTTGGAATGCTCTGAAATTCAAATTTTTTCCTTCTCAACAACACTTTGCTCTAAGATTTTGATTCCATAACCACTTATACAACCTAATTCAGGCTCAATATTGAAAACTGGGCTCTGAACTTCAATTTTGTCCATTTCGACAATAATTTCCTTCCAAAACCTTCTCTTCAAATTTCACTTTCCTAGCCCATCCAGGCTCAGGGTTGAAACCATGGATCTGATACCATTTTTTAATGTCCTCGACCACTAGCCCCTGTCGGGTAACACTCCCGAAACCATTGTATCTTTGTTTTTGCTGCTATGACACACACACACACACACACACACACACACACACACACACACATTAAAGTTTTAAACCAAAACAACATTCTGTTCATAAACATTTCATGCGGAAAAGACAATAATACATACATGCAATAAACACAGACAATTCTGATAACATTATAACACATGTACACAATACACATCATACAGAGAACACATATTTGGTACTTATATTTTAATAGATGACCACCAATTGCGTGTAGACCTTCCATGAATTTCCCAGCCTTAGACCATGCTGCTCATCACGCTCAACAATGGGTCACCCCTGAGCTGGGAATAAACTCCACCTAGAGCAAAGGAATCCTAGACCTAGGCTAAGGCTATGGGAAACTGCATTGTGAAACTGGAAGGATTCCCTCCAAGGAGCCTACTTACACCCACTTCTCACAGAATCTCATTCCCCACATGCCTGTCCCATCCCAGGAATATGCGCCTTGATTGTTCCATAGTACATCGACTACTCCACTTCCCTTCCATGCATTCAACAACAGGCTGGATCAAGAATTCTTAAAGCTCCGTAGTTGGTACTAGACTCCCTCCAGGAGAAATCACTTCCCATCAAACTCTCTCACTTAGAGAGAGTTTCTCACAGGCCTGACAACCTACTTCTTCAAACCATGGGCCTGACAAACCACCTCTTCAAACCACATTCCTGACAACCTGCTTCTTCAGTCCAACTTCTAAGTCAATTCAAGTAAGGCAATGGAAAAAAAAAAGCTCGATAACAAAAAATACGATGAAAACAAGCCACACTCAATCAAGGAACTGTGTGGGCTGTAATGACCAACAATTAAGACAACATGGCTCATGTAGTTACAGGGTGCATCCGACTTCACAAGTGATACAAAAGATAACTCGAGTGTGACTGCAGGTTCCCAAGGTGCATTCTTGTTCAGAGGTTGATGACGGAGAATTGGTTCTATGCGTGAATAAATGGGTGAATCGGGTGGGGTGGTAGACTTTTGAGCAGGAGAGGGTTGCCAAAATGGTGAGAAGGAAGAACCCCCAATGAGATGGCTTTCCCAACTATAAACTGTATGCACCCAAGTTGACACATGTCTTCCTAAATCTGCATGAGCTCCACTTAACACTTGTTCCCCTTTTTCCAAGAATTAGGACAACACCTTGTTGACAATTGAAAACGTCAACGTAATTTTTCCTGCAAAGTGTTGCTAAAGCCTATTATTATATAAGACTAAATAATGCTAGTAGGTGGGATCCTCTTGAACTTTTGAAGATCATGTCTATTCATTTTTATAATGATGAAGCTACAAGGGTTTGCACAATTGATGAGAATATGGTTGTCATTATTTAATATTTGGGATGTTGTTCTTTCATGATACTATCGCCTGCTATTCATTTATGGTATTTGTTCTTCTCGCACTTACACAACAAAATGTTAGTGAAAATTGCAGAAAGGCATTTTGAGGAAAAGTAAAACACTATATCTAATACAAAAGAGACCTATCTCTATGATACTATGTGCATGAAAATGATTTTTGATAGTGGTTAAACCCTAACTAATAAGAAAATGGCTATGAAATATTGTTAAAGTTACATTTTTATATGCATATGTTTGAGATTTTAGTGGTGCATTTTGGCAAGGAGATAATGGTTATGCATTGGTTGATGCAATCGGTGGCTGATATGCTTATGTTATAAACATTGATGGCTCATGGAATTAATGGCTTTGCAATTTTATGGTAATTATGCTATTGGTGATGATTCTATTTTATAGTGGTCAAGAGATTTATTTGAGTTATGACATGACTGGCGCATTTGGCAAGGTAACCATGCAAATGGTTGAATTATGGGCTTGGATTGTGTTATGGATTAAACATGTTTATATTCTTGATGCATTGGTTGATTAATGGTGTTAATGAGGCCTCGTTGGCCCCATGTACTATGGAGTAAAAGTGATATGGGCTTCCCATTGGCCACCACCCTAGTTGGACTATTGTTTGATCTGGCTATTTTGATTGCGCTCCAGATTTTGGGCAGGGTGAAACCGCTCACCCACCTCTCATCTTAAGGTTTTGATTAACAAGTATGTCTCTTTTGGAAATTCTTGACTTCACTCTGGTTACAAAATATTTTTTGGCTCAGTTGTGTGGGTTTGTGTTTGTCCTGAGTACTGCAACTGTGTGGAATTTTGGGTTTAGAATGAAAAATGGATGGGTCTGCTTATATTGTTTTTGAGTTCATCGCATTTGGTGGTCTTCCTGGGTGGTAGTTTTTGTTTGCCACTGCGTTTGGTTAAAGGGTTCTTAAATCATGATTGGATGGTTGTCTTCGTGATTCTTGGGTTTAATTAGAGCCCTGATTTTCTGTTTGACCCTGTCAAGGAACTACCTCTCATTCATAAGCGTCATATCCCTCCCTGTGCGTACACCTGCAACTTCAAAGTTTCACTATAGTTGGTGCCTTTCCTCCTGTAATGGCTATTTTGAAAACCCTTAACCCTCCAAACTGGAGCTGCATAGGGATTCTGTCGAGCTTGTTAAGTTGTTCCTGATTGTTGTGGTTTATGACTTTGAATGCGAGCTCACCCGTTGGAAGTATGGTGGCCGTGTGGTTTTGGTTTTTCGTCATTGCCTCTATGATAAAGTATGAACCTTACATTGCCATTTTGCGTTCCTAAAGCTCACAATTCACTCGATTGTTATCAAGGAAACTCAGTTGTTTTTAAATGGAAAGGCCTCTGCCATGTTGATTAGATGCATGGTTTTGTACATATACCACGACTTGTTTGATTGATCTTTTTTTTTACCACAATGAAAAATTGTTGGTTGATGTACAGTCACTAGTTGGCACTTGTGGTGATTTGGTTGATGGTTGACATGGGTCATGAATGCTTAGGGTTTCTCACATAGGTCACGTTTTGTGTGTGGTTTTTTTCAAATAAAACATCAGGCATGATAGCTATGTTCTCTCTAGGGCCAAATGATAATCGAACTGGGTAGCTATCAAAGAAATATCCACAATATCCTTCATTGGTTGAATATCTCGAGTATGCAAAGCTTGGTTAAATCATGATGTGACTTAAATGAACTAACCACTTAGTAATATACAAAGTCTTTGCACAATAATTGAGTTATTGACATGACTGGTGTTTGTTGTGATAAGTCAAACTATTGTATCGTGGTGTTTGATTGGTTGCACTCTGCTTGTAGTATGGATAGTTGGTTCTTATACTCAGTAATACCCTCAAAGTTATTTTTTAAGCATGTTTTTTATTGAAATCGACTGCTGTTATCTATTGAAATTGACCACTATTGATGACAATCATGTTGGGTATTTGGCTCGACTTTTAAGGTGCACTAAGATGTCCTATTTTACAGTGGCATGGTCACATTGCCTTGGACATTTTTCCCCTGCATAGCCCATGTCAAAGTGTTGGCTATTGGTTGTATAGTAAATTGTCATTTCAGACATGGCATGCGAGGTTTTGGTTGTTTTGGTCTTGATTATTTTATTGCGTATATGTATGGGAAAAAATATCATTACAGATCTTGATTGGCTCTATTACAGAAATAGTGACTTCATTGTTATCTTTGGAAACACTACTTTGAAATATAGATGTGGATTTTGGAAATGTATGACAATGATGGATGTTAATAATTACAGATTGGGAATGAGTGCTATTGTTGACTATTATTAAATGAAGAATGTGCGAATAAAGGGAACATAACCTCTTACAAATTGTGTGAAATACTTCTGTTTTGTAATGCCACTATGTTGGATATTAATGGACAGTGAAATTAAGCAACTACATAGGAATTATTACTCAATCATCTGATTGTTGGTTGATGCATATTTTTCTTACTACAAAAGATGTTATGGATTTCTTGATTGATCTCATGAACAGTAAATGC
>JASDQU010014858.1:76346-87377 GCA_032191745.1 Picea mariana
TATAATTAAAATTAGACAATAATAATGGAGAAACCTACCCTATTATATATGTTAACGCTCTCCTCCAAACAGTAACGCTTAGAGGCTAGTTGACTTAAACCCTATTATATATGTTAACGCTCTCCTCCAAACAGTTGGGATATTTGAATTGCTCGGGCGGGGACCAGCCCAAACCAACGAATAAACATTTCATACATTTGTTAATAGGTGTGGTTTTAATTTTTATTCAATTTTTTTTTTTAAATATATTAAAATTTTAATAATTAAATTACAATTGTATTTCTTTGATGGGGTGTTACAAGCCAAAGTGGATTGGTGGGGGACAAGGCATGGAGCTTTCATATATCCTGCATTATGACTTGCCATACATGAGGTTCAAACTCGACTTGATGGACCACCAAGGGGAAAGCATGACATCCCTATTGTGCACTCTTTTCACTCTAGAGGCTAGTCCCTAAGGTGATCTTGATGCAGGACATTGTCTTGTCTCTAGGCCAACAATGTTAATTCTAGTTTCAGGTCTTAGATTTGTCTTTCTTTTCTTTATGTATATTAGTATTTTTGTTAACAAGGTGTCGCATAAACAATTGATCATTGCTTTTTTAGCATCATTTTTTGACAACAATTCAAATTTTCACACGGGACTGAATTGGTTTCCCTTTGGGGTAGTTCAGGGCCTATGACTCATCATTATGGATGCCATGATATTGAGGGGTGGTATATTTGTTAGTTTTGTTTAAAAGTTGTGTTGGAAAGCATGTTTGTTTACTCGGATTCAATAGCCAAAATTCTAAAAGGTATTCTTACAAACATTTGTAAGGCATGTCCTAATATTTTATGGAAGGGTAGCAGAAAAAATGATGACGTTTTGTTTGTCAATTGGACAAAGATTGCGCGACCCAAGAGTTTTGGTGGCCGAGGCATTAAAAAAAATATGTCTTTTATGTCAGGCTTTGGCAACAAAAAAATTGTGGAGGCTCGCTTGCAAAAGTCTCTCTGGGGTCGAGTAATTTGGTCTGAGTACATCGATAACCTTTCTATCGAAGATTGGTTTTGGATCCCCGTAAGTTGGAAAAAAATGGTTCCATTGTCTGGAAGGAACTGGTGGATGCATTCAATCTAGTTGGCAACTAGACAGTTTGGAAAATGAACTAGTTTATAAAATGGACAGCTTGGTAAAACAAGTCAGAGTTGGTGAAGATCCTTGGTTGGGTGAATATGTGAAATTTAAGTTAGTTGACCCTCATCTTATCCATATGTACATTTTAGGATGAACTTACTCTCTATGGGATTTAAAATCCACAGTCCATCCTCAATTAGGTAAGCTGGGTGGAAATCAGACTAATATTTAGGCTTGGAAGGACTGCTAGTAGCTGAATGGAAATCATTTGTAGGTACTCTATGCTCTAGTCACATGTCTCCAAAGAAGACGTAGAGGATAGTTTCTGTTGGGCCTAAAACCCAACATCTAGATATTTCACTAGCAAGCTAGAATACAAAGCTCATGCTAAGGCTCTCTTTTCAAGGGAAAAGCTCTGGTGGTGGGAAATTTTTTGGAAGCTCCATGCCCCTCTTAAAGATAAGATGTGCTTGGGTCAAGACACTCAATAATGAAATCCTAACATGTGAATATGGTTTAAAAAGATGATAGCACCGACTGAGTAGATGTGGTCTATGCAATCAAGATGTTGAATCAATTTTCCATTTATTTTTGCATTGCCCTTTTACTTCTCAGGTGTGGGCATGTTTAGCTCAACAGTTTTCATCAAAAGAAATTTGGTTATCAACAAGGCTAGAGGATGGTTTGAAATATTGATTGTCTAACGAATTAGTGTTAATATTTGAGGCTTTTCCAAGTATTTTCATTTACTTTATTTGGTGGGCTCAGAATCTAAGTATTTTTCAGGAGACCTTTTTACCTGTGAAGGTTGTCATTGGGATGGTCACCAAGGTGACAAAGGAGTTTATGTGCAATCCCAAACCCTTTAATCCTCATGTGCCATCCATGTCTGTTATTGACTTGGAGATTCCATGGAGATTTTTTATGGAGCCAACCAAGGTCATCCCCTTCGATGTGGTACAGGTGTTGTGTTATATTTAAAAAATTGTTGTTTCTTTCACATTTGATACACTCCAGGTCCTAGGACGAATATGCAAATTGAGTTCACATCTTTAATGATATTATTATTTAAATCCAAGAAATGTGGTGTTTCCAAGTTGCACATGTTATGGGGGATTCAAATGTGGTTGTCGAATTGATAAACACAGTTCATCAATCTTTCTTCTCTCTTAAATCAGATCACAAATATCCTCTTAGAGTTTGAATGGTCCTCTTTCATTCATGTTTATCAGGAACTAAACAAAACTGCACACAATCTTCCAAAAGAATCCCTTTCTCTCTTTGAAAGTATCCTCAACTATCACAAATTTGTGGATGATCAAGTCATCCAAGACTTCTTCATATCAACAATCCCTTTTTTCTTAGATTAGTAACATTGATGTAATGTTAGAACATAGACCAAGAATGGTGTATTGAATATCAACTCTATTTTTTTAATATGTGTGAGAGTTTATATATATGGATGAGATTGTTTGTATGTTTGAGAAGGAACTACCATCGAGTTTCATGCACTTGTAGGTTCATCTTCTAATTCACCTAGTAGAAGAGCTTGAATTAGTTGGGGTGGTGTCCTGTTGTTGGATGTTTTTTTTTAGAGAGGTACATGAAGAAATTGAAAGGATTTGTTCGTCAAAGGGAAAAACCCAAGGGGTATATCAAAGAGGGGTACATATCTTATGAGTCTTTCTATTATGCCAGTGAGTACATCAAGAAGATTGAAAACACACTAGGTGCAATGATTTGGGACGACGAAAGGGATGAAGAAAAAAGAGAAGGGGAGATTCTCCAAACGAATGGCAAAAGGCGCTTGATAAATAGTAAGTGCCTTATTGTTTGTCAAATTATACACAGTAACTATTCACACTAAACTTCATAATGTATATTTTCATGATCTCATATGTTCTATATGTTGGTTTTGATTTGATGAATACATCAGTGAATTCGGAAATTGATGCCATTGATAAAAACATTCTCTACAATTCAGTGGCAACACAGTTGTGGTTCGCATTGTACCAACAAAAGAGGAGGAAATGGAAAAGTGACAGGAAATAATTTAGACGATTGAATGGTAGAAGCATGCCTTATTCTGATCATTTAAAAAAAATATGGCAATGATATGAAATAACAGTTGGGTTGTTTACCAAGTCAGAGAGAAATATGGTGCATCTGGTCGTTACCGGTGTGAAGAAGAGGATGCACTAAACACAAGGATTGTGTAACACCCTGTTTCCCCCAGTCTGTAAAAATAACTATACTAGCCAAGAACTATGGCAAACTCAAAGATGTGAATGTGTGATTTTGAATGGACCTCAGTATAAAAGGTCGAAAAATGTAAATAATGTTATGAATATATGTTGCAGGACTGCTGGGAGGGGGATGTGTTGAAAAGACACCACAATGGTTGATGAAATGTGGTGGAAGGCACCTGGAATGGTGGCGTTAACTTCCACCGAAACTAATACCATATTTGATCTTCACTAGCTCGAAGATCAAGAGCGGCTCGCTGGCCCCGAAATGAATTACTCGCCAGGTTGGTAGGTGAAGAGGATCCTCATGAGTTAATGAGGGATGGGGGGTGAACTGTCGATCCGTGGAAGCCTCAGAACTGATCACCATGGAGAAGTTTGTGCCACATGCAACCTCGCCAAAAAAGAAAAGGCAGGAAAGAGGTGTGGGAGGGGGTAGTCGCGACAGAGATCGCAAGAGGGGAGAAATCAGAAGGACTCTGGAAAAATATAAAGAGTGATTGATAAGCAGAGAAGAAGGGGAGTAACCTTCGTTCTCGACTTCTGACGAATAGAGACTTAGTCTCACAGCATCATGGTCTAAGCTCGGGGGTGGCTAGTGGTAAATCCATTCAGAATCATTGAGCCTATGGTTGGGTGGAAACGAGCACCCCTCTCAGCAGTTGCATCAAACCTGGTGTTTTTCTGATAAGTGTTATATTTCGTATCTTGAAAATAATATTTTTACATGTATGATCATGGTTTGTGCAATTATGAATGGTTTCAGTATAAGACTGTTTGTATGGTGTTTTGATCATAAATGGTGGTTGTATGCTTATATTGGAAAGACCACCTATGGCTTACGTATATATATATATATATATTGAACGACTTCAGTTTTCAAGTCTGTTCTCGGAAAATTTAATCTCGTATTTGTCTCAAGTGATGCCCTGGATAGATTTCCCCATAGGGACACCCTTTTTGAAGGTTTATCCAAGGATTTACTGGAGGATTTTAAAGTGAAAGTCTTAAAACCCTGCACAAGAGAGAATGATAATTTTAGACCTCACCATTTCAGAGTTTCAGCTCCCGGGAAACCCAAGGGCGAGTTCCCTTGTACTCGCAAGCCCTGAAATCCCGACATGCAAAATCTCGATGGAAGAAACCCTCAAATAACATGAGAAGGTTTTAAGAGTTGGTAATTCAGAGTTTCGGTATCCGGGAAACCCAAGGGCGAGTTCCCTTGTACTTGCAAGTCCCGAAATCCCAGCATGCAAAATCCTGATGGAAGAAACCCCGAAATAAGATGAGCAGGTTTTAAGAGTTGGTATTTTGGAGTTTTGGTATCTGGGAAACCCAAGGGTGAGTTCCCTTGTACTCACAAGTCCTGAAATCCTGACATGCAAAATCCCGAAACGATAGCTTGCGGATAAGTTACGATATTTCGGTATTTCGGCACCCGAAATACCCAAGGGAGAACTCCCTTGTACTCGTAAGTCTCGAAATCCCGACATGCGAAATATCGATGGAATAAACCCCAAAATAATATGACCAGGCTTTAAGAGTTGGTATTTTGGAGTTTTGGTATCCGAGAAACCCAAGGGCAAGTTCCCTTGTACTTGCAAGTCCCGAGATCCCGACATGTGAAATCCCGAAATGACAGTGTGTGGCTAAATCTCAATATTTCAGTGTTTCGGCATCCATAATATCCAAGGGTGAGATCCCTTGTACTCGCAAGTCCTGAAATCCCAACTTGCGAAATCCTGAAAAGATAGAGTGTGGAGAAGTTATCATATTTCGGTATTTCGGCACCTAGGGTACCTAAGTGAGGGCCCCATGTATTCGCCAGTCTCAAAACCCCAACTCGCGAAATCCTGATGGAGGAATTCCCAAAATAGAGGGGCATGTTTAGAGTTTGGTGTTTCAGAGTTTCGGCTCCCGGGAAACCTAGTTGCGAGACCTCCTGTCATCGCATATCTCGGAAACCCGGTTTGTGAATTCCTGAAATAGATTGAGTGATATATATAAATATACGTATGTAGGTTTCGGAGTTCATCTTCCGGGTAACCCAGGTGCAAGACCTCCTATCGTCGCATATCCTGGAAACTCAATTTGCGAATTCCCGAAATAGGCTTAGCGATATATATAAATATACATATGTAGGTTTCGGAGTTTGGCTCCCGGGGAAACCAGGTGTGAGACCTCCTGTCGTGGCATATCCCGGAAACCCGGTTTGTGAATTCCTGAAATAGGCTGAGTGATATATATAAATATACGTATGTAGGTTTCGAAGTTCGGTTCCTGGGGAACACAGGTGCGAGACCTCTTGTCGTCATACATCACGAAATTCGGATGGAGGAAACCCCGAAATAGTGGATCATGTTTAGAGTTTGGTGCTTCAGAGTTTCGGCTCCCAGGAAACCTAGGTGTGAGAGCTCATGTTGTCGCACATCTCGAAATCTCGATGGAGGAAACCCTGAAGGGTAGAGTACCAAATTTATTCCGGGTTGCTATTAATCTCAATGAGCGGTTAGGTCCATTTCAGGTTTCGGACCTATGGAAGTCAAGAGAGAAAGGGATCACTTGCCTCACGACTCGTATCGCGATAGCAGAAGTGCCTTCTCGGTAAGGACTGTGGGCATAGCCACAGTCACATGGGGGACCTTTAAGAGAAAGGAGGGTCTRCRCTAGGCTCCTTAGTATATCGGGGAGTATTGTCCCTCRTGAATAAGGAAAGAAAACCAAAAATCTTCTAGCCCCGTGGTGGGTGTGTTACAAATTGGTATCAGAGCATGGTTACAACACTTGCCCTGCTTGGGCTCATGAACGAGTTGCGCAGGAGCTCCGTTCSAAACACTCCTAAAAGGAGTAACCCCTTGTCTTAACCTTCTTAATCAAAAKTCGAAGTTAAGAATGAAAAATCCTATTGTGTGTGTGTGCATGTGAAAAATATGAACTATGTATTGGTTATAAATGAATATAAATATTGACTAACAACCAACGTTTTTCATCTGCACACAAAGCGAAAGATTAACCGCAGGAAATTGCAGACGTAGATAATGGTGACTCACCATGAAGTGGGGGAGGGCTCCCACAATAGAGACAAAGTGTCTGACGAAAGGAGGGAGGTAGGGAGCCCTCCAAATCTAGACGAGACTATGAGGAGCCTCATGGTCAAATTACAAAGCTGCAAGGCTAACAATGAGAGGATGTTGAAAGAACAAGAGAAACAAACAGAAATTAACACAGTTTTACTACAGAGCTTATCCGACCTACAAAGAAAAATGCAACATGAACCTGAGGTATAGAAAGATGGTCATATCAGTGGCCACACTGAAAGGAGTACCTCGAAAAAGGCCCATCCCAAAGGTAAAGGACAAGCGGCGGATGATTTCTCTGGGAAGGAAGCTGGTGGTTTGGAGGGCTCTTCTAGCAGCAGAACTAGTTCTTATTCCCAAAGAAGATAGAAGAAGTGAAATCTTTCCAAGGGCCATAAATTCAAAGAATTCAGGAATTCCAGACCACCCTCCTTCGACTGTGAAATAAAGAAAGGAGAGGAAGCAGAGGCCTGGTTTCTTGGACTAAAGAAGTATTTCAGAGTCCATGACTTCTCAGAAAATTTGAAGGCCTCAGTGGCCACCTTCAACTTGAACGGAAAGGCTTCCATTTGGTGGGAAGACCTTAAGAATGTGAAAAGGGTTCACGAATAGAACCTGTCTTGGGAACGGTTTGAGAAATACTTTCGGAAGAAGTATCTGTCGGAAAAATATTTCGACGAAAAGACTAAAGAATTCTATGAACTCAAACTGGGGAAACTCACTATAGAGGAATATGTCAGCAGATTCCTTGAGTTGTTGAGGTATGTACCTTATATAAAATCATAAAAGGCAAAGGTGCAACATTTCATCAACGGACTACCTAAGGACTATCGGAATAGAATTGAATTTGATGAGCCAAAGACCCTAGAAGGCACTATCCGAAAGGCAAGATATTGTCATGAACAGTTTGGACATCGGACAGAACCTCGCGAAGGATGGAAACCGAAGAATAGTTTGAGATTTCAGAGAAACAGGATTAAATCCCCAAGATTTAAGAACTATAAGAAGAAATCAAGGATGAGCTTCCTGTCCCAGAGTGTACACCAACTAAACTTTCCCTCCTTGGGCGGAAATAAAACTTCTGGATCTATGCTAGTGAAGGTTGATAACCCAAAGAGAGAACCTTTAAAATGTTGGGGTTGCGGAGAAGAACATCTACTAAGAGAATGTCCACACTGACAACAGAATAGTCAGAGAATTTACAGCATCTAGGAATCTACCACTGTCAATGATGTGGCCAGGGGTGTGCCACAAATTTATGCAACCTTCGATAATAACCAAGCGAACCACCAAGCTTCAGTGGTGGAAATAGAAGGTATGATTTCCAACCATCTAGTGTCTATTCTGATTAAACCTGGTTCAAACTTGAGTTATATATCCCCTAAGACTATTGAGAAGTGTAAACTACAACCACATAAACCTACCAAGCCATGGTTGGTACAGTTAGCCACTGGCACCAAAAGAAGGGTAGCAGAGGTTATACCAGCCCGCCAATTAATGTTGAGTGAATTCCCCACCCAAGAAACCCTTAACATGTTACCCCTGGGATCATATGATCTGTTGATTGGTATGGATTGGCTAGCCGCCCATAAAGCCAGATTGGACTGTAACCATAAAACCTTAGAATGTGTAAGTAAAGAAGGAAAAAAGATAACCTTTCAAGGGATCTGAAAACCTGTCTCGATGAGACAAATATCGGCTCTACAAATGAGAAGTTATTTCCGAAAAGGATGTTCCTATATGCAATACAAGTGTTGAAAACAATTGAAGGTGACAAACCAAGCCTCAAAGACCACCCTACCCTGAGAGAATACAAAGATGTATTTCTGGAAGAGGTACCGGGTCTACCTCCGAGAAGGGACATTGAATCCTTGATAGAACTTGCACCGGGAGTGGTGCCAATGTCTAGGACACGCTATTGGATGAGCACACCTGAAACAATTGAACTCAAATTACAATTGAGAGAAATGATGGATAAGGGCTATATCCGGCCCAGCATGTCTCCATGGGGACCACCAGTCCTATTTTTGAAAAATAAGGACGATACCCTTAGACTGTGTGTAGATTATAGACAACTCAATAAGGTAACCATAAATAACAAGTACCCCTTGCCCAGGATCAATGAACTGTTCGATCAATTGGGGGGTGCATCTATTTTCTCAAAGATTGACTTGAGGTCGGGATACCATCACTCTGAATCAAGGGTGAAGACATCCATAAAACTACCTTCCGGACGAGGTATGGTCATTATGAGTTTGTGGTAGTGCCATTTGGATTAACCAATGCCCCTGTCACTTTCATGTGCTTGATGAACAATGTACTCAGCAAATTCCTAGACAAATCTGTGATGGTTTTTATTGACGATATATTAATTTACTCCAAGAATGTAGAAGAGCATGAAGAGCATCTTAGGCTTGTGCTGCAAGTGCTAAAAGAACATCAACTCTATGCCAAATTCAACAAATGTGAATTCTTCCATAATAAAATACATTACTTAGGACATGTCCTATCTGAAGAAGGAGTAGCAGTAGACCCTGACAAAATCAGGTCTATCATGGAATGGCCTACCCCAAAGGATGTTTCGGATATCAGATCCTTTATGGGATTAGCAGGATACTATAGGAGATTTATAAAAGGATTCTCCAAGATTGGTTGTCCAATCACTGCCCTCCAGAAAAAAGAGACAAAATTCACATAGACAGAAAAATGTAAAGAAAGATTTCAAACCCTGAAACATCTACTGACCCCCGCACCCATGTTGAAGATCATCGATCCCAAAGCCAACTTCCTTGTGTGCACAGATGCCTGTAAGGAAGGGCTCGAGGGATTCCTGATGCAAGGAGAAAGTGTGGTTTGCTATGAATCCCAAAAATTGAATGAGCACGAAGTCAACTACGTGACCCATGATCTAGAGCTGGCTGCCATAGTGCACGCCTTGAAAATGTGGAGGCATTACCTCCTCGGAAGAAAATTTGTACTTATGACAAACCACTATGGACTGTGATATCTATTTGACCAACCAAAGCTCAATGCTAGACAAGGTAGGTGGATGGCCCTCCTCAGCGAGTTTGATTTTGAAATCAAACATATTAAGGGAAAGGAAAATAGGGTGGTTGATGCCCTTAGCAGAAGCATGATAACAATTCACCTGGTTGCGACGAGCACCTGCGAGACGGATGCCAAGGAAAGAGTCAAAAATGCACAAGAGATAGACACATTCTTCTAGACCATGACCTTGTACCTATAGCAAGAACCCATGGGGATAAAGTATGGAGGCTACCAGATGATGGAAGGAGGTCTACTCACTTATAGAAACAAATTGTATATTCCAGATTGTGACGACTTGAAGAGTTTCATAATGGATGAACTGCACAAAATACCTTATACTAGCCATCCAGGATACCAAAAGATGATCATGGCCACCAAGAAACAATTCTATTGGCCTGGATTGAAGAAATACATAGCTGAGTACCTAGCCAAATGCCTAGAATGCCAATGGGTAAAAGAAAAACACTGACACCCAGCAGGATTATTACAACCTCTACCAATCCCGAAATGGAAATGGGAAACCATCTCCATGGATTTCATCACTCGATTACCAACCTCGACCAAACAGAATGACGCCATCATGGTAGTGGTGGATAAATTGAGCAAGTCTGCTCATTTTATCCCCGTCAAGTAAACTTGTAAGGAAATAGACATCGCCAACTTATTCATGAAGGAGATATTTAAGCTACATGGTATGCCGAAAGAGATCATGTCTGACAGAGACATGAAATTTACTTCCAACTTTTGGAAATCACTGATGGTTGGTTTGGAGACCAAGTTACTATTTAGCCCAACCTATCACCCTCAAACCGATGGACAGGMAAAAAGAGTGAACCAAATACTAGAATACATGCTAAGAATGCATGTAATGCATCAACCCAATAAGTGGGAAGATTACCTGCCACTGGTGGAATTCACCTACAACAACGACTACCAAGAATCCTTAAAGATGAGTCCCTTCAAAGTCCTCTATGGTAGGTCAWGCAACACTCTTGTCAGTTGGAGTAATCCCGTAAACATAATTTCATTTGGACCCGACATGTTGAAAGAAATGGAACAACAAGTAACTCAGATAAAACAAAACCTGAAGGTCGCTCAAAACCGACAGAAAAGTTATGCCGACCAAAAGAGAACTCCAAGAGAGTTCAAGATGGGAGACCATGTATATCTCAGGGTTAGGCCCAAGAAGAGTTCCCTGAAAATGGGAGCTTGTGCCAAGTTGGCACCTCGGTATTGTGAACCCTTTGAGGTTCTAGATAGAGTGGGACCTGTAGCCTATAGGCTAGCACTTCCTCCCACAATAAAAGCACATAATGTTTTCCATTATTCATTATTGAAGAAATATATACATGATTCTAATCATATAATTGACTAGTCTGTGATCCAGGTGGAACCAGAGGGAGAATTCCTACCAGAACCTCAATGCATACTGGACAAAAAGGAAACCCCACTTCGGAACCGAACCATTGCACAGGTCAAGGTGTAGTGGAGACATTTTGGCCCAGATGAGGCTACATGGGAAATGGAGGATGCCATGAAA
>JASDQU010014858.1:87425-98146 GCA_032191745.1 Picea mariana
TTTCCCCTAGTCTGTAAAAATAACTATACCGGCCAAGAACTATGGCAAACTCAAAGATGTGAATGTGTGATTTTGAATGGACCTTAGTATAAAAGGTTGAAAAATGTAAATAATGTTATGAATATATGTTGCAAGACTGTTGGGAGGTGGATGTGCTAAAAAGAGACCACAATGGCTGATGAAAGGTGGTGGAAGACACCTGGAATGGTGGTGTTAACTTCCACCGAAACCAATACCGTATTTGGTCTTCACTGGCTCGAAGATCAAAAGTGGCTCGCTGGACCCGAAATGAATTAATTGCTAGGTTGGTAGATGAAGAGGCTCTTCATGAGTTAATGAGGGATGGGGGGTGAATCGCCCATCCATGGAAGCCTCAGACCTGAACATCGTGGGGAAGTTTGTGCCACACGCAACCTTGCCAGAAAAGAAAAGGCAGGAAAGAGGTGTGGGAGGGGGAAGTCCCAACAGAGATCGCAAGAGGGGAGAAATCAGAAGGACTCTGGAAAAATATAGAGATTGATTGATAAGTAGAGAAGAAGGAGAGTAACCTTCGTTCTTGACTTCTGACGAACAGAGACTTAGTCTCACAACATCGTGGTCTAAGCTCGGGGGTGGCTAGTGGTAAATCCATTTGGAATCACTGAGCCTACGGTTGGGTGGAAATGAGCACCCCTCTCAGCAGTTGCATCAAACCTGGTGTTTTTCTAATAAGTGTTATATTTCGTATCTTGAAATTAATATTTTTACATGTATGATCATGGTTTGTGCAATTATGAATGGTTTTAGTATAAGACTATATGTATGGTGTTTTGATCAGAAATGGTGGTTGTATGCTTATATTGGAAAGACCACCTATGGCTTACGTATATATATATATATATATATTGAATGACTTTAGTTTTCAAGTCTGTTCTCGAAAAATTTATTCCCGTATTTGTCTCAAGTGATGCCCTAGATAGATCTCCCCACAGGGACACCCTTTTTGAAAGTTTATCCAAGGATCTACTGGAGGATTTTAGGGTGAAAATCTTAAAACCCTGAACGAGAGAGAATGGTCCTTTTAGACCTCGCCATTTCAGAGTTTCGACTCCCGGGAAACCCAAGGGCGAGTTCCCTTGTACTCGCAAGCCCCAAAATCCCGACATGCGAAATCCCGATGGAAGAAACCCTGAAATAAGATGAGAAGGTTTTAAGAGTTGGTAATTCGGAGTTTCAGTATCCGAGAAAACCCAAGGGCGATTTCCCTTGTACTCGCACGTCTCGAAATCCTGACATGCAAAATCCCTATAGAAGAAACCCTGAAATAAGATGAGCAGGTTTTAAGAGTTGGTATTTCGGAGTTTCGTTATCTGAGAAACCCATGTGCAAGTTCTCTTGTACTCGTAAGTCCTAAAATCCCAACATGCGAAATCCCAAAATGATAGCTTGTGGATAAGTTACGATATTTCGATATTTTGGCACCCGGAATACCCAAGGGCGAATTCCCTTGTATTCGCAAGTCCCGAAATCCCAACATGCGAAATCCCGATGGAAGAAACCATGAAATAAGATGAGCAGGTTTTAAGAGTTGGTATTTCGAAGTTTCGGTATCCGAGAAACCCAAGGGCAAGTTCCCTTGTACTCACAAGTCCCGAGATCCCGACATGCGAAATCTCGAAATGACAGTGTGTGGCTAAATCATGATATTTCATTGTTTCGACATCTGGAATATCCAAGGGCGAGATCCCTTTTACTCGCAAGTCCTGAAATCCCGACTTGTGAAATCTCAAAAAGATAGAGTGTGGAGAAGTTATCATATTTCGGTATTTTGGCACCTAGGGTACCTAAGTGCGGGCCCCATATATTCACCAGTCTCAAAACCCCAACTCGCAAAATCCTAATGGAGGAATTCCTGAAATAGTGGAGCATGTTTAGTGTTTGGTGTTTCGTAGTTTCCGCTCCCGAGAAACCCAGGTGTGAGACCTCCTGTCGTCGCATATCCCGGAAACCCATTTTGTGAATTCTTGAAATAGGCTGAGGGATATATATAAATATATGTATGTAGGTGTCGGAGTTCAGCTCCCAGGGAACCCAGGTGCGATACCTCCTGTCGTCGCATATCCAGGAATCCCTATTTGTGAATTCCTAAAATAGGCTGAGTGATATATATATAAATATATGTATGTAGGTTTCGAACTTCGGCTCCCGGGGAACCCAGGTGCGAGATCTCCTGTCATTGCATATCCCAGAAACTAGGTTTGCGAATTCTCGAAATGGGCTGAGAGATATATATAAATATATGTATGTAGGTTTCGGAGTTCGGCTCCTAGGAAACCCAGGTGCGAGACCTCCTGTCGTCGCACATCCCAAAATCTCGATGGAGGAAACCCCAAAATAGTGGATCATGTTTAGAGTTTGGTCTTTTGGAGTTTCGGCTCCCGGGAAACCTAGGTACGAGACCTCATGTCGTCACACATCCTGAAATCCCGAAGGGTAGAGTACCAAATTTATTCTGGGTTGTTGTTAATCCCGATGAGCGGTTAGGTCCATTTTGGGTTTCGGCCCTTTGAAAGTCAAGAGAGCAAGGGATCGCTTACCTCACGACTCCCCGTATCATGATAGCAGAAGTGCCTTCTCAGTAAGGACTGTGGGCATAGCCACAGTCACATGGGGGACCTTTAAGGGAAAGGAGGGTTTGCGCTAGGATCCTTAGTATCTCGGGGAGTGTTGTCCCTCGAGAATAAGGAAAGAAAACCGAAAATGTTCTAGCTCTGTGGTGGGTGTGTTACAGATTGGTTACAACAACTTAGTAATAATATTATAATTTTTAACTTCGTAATGCACATTTGAATAGTAAGTATATCTATATTATTTTATATTTTAATTTTCAGGTTATTGGACACCTATTGACACTTTGATTTATTCATTTTTTATAGGTGCATTTTTTCCCATCTATGTGGGAATATGGACATCATTTTCGCACAGAGCATGCTGATAATGGACACATGAAACAATATTGTGGAGTGGAAGTCAAGTTCGACCAATCTAGTTGTGCTAGCCACCGTGATCAAAATACCATACAGGGGAAATTAGGTTATGTTGGAAAGATACAAGAGATCATTCGAGTGGACTTCTCTTATTTCCAATGTGTTATTTTTAGGTGCAAGTGGTGGGACACCTTTGATTGGAATAATGTAAAGGAAGATCATGATAGTGGGATGATATGTATCAACTCTAAAAAGATGTGGGATGAAGCTAAGGAGCCTTATGTTTTCCAAAAACACTGCAACCAAGTGTTTTTTAACCCAATTGTGTTAGATAGGGAGTGGTGGTTTGTATTAAGACATGACCCTAGATCAAAACATATTTTTGAGAACAACAGTGTTATCATGCCAAGCGAGGAATATAATGAGGTGGATGACAATAGAGAGTGATATGTGCATGTTTTATTTCATCTTTAATACAATTGTATCTTTTGTTATATTCTTTATTTCGCTAATTATAAAAAACATTATTCATCTACTGACAAAGGAAATGCTAAGTTAATTATAACAAATCTTTAAACAATTTCAGTTGGTTAACAATCATTTTGATGTGTAATGTGCTTTTCTTTTGAATTATTTATGATTGCATGGAAAGTTTGTTATTTGAACATATTTATATGTCATTTCATATATTTAAAAATGTTTCATCTTCTTTAAGTATTTTCAATTGTGAAATCCTGAAAAATGATAAATGTCCAGTTGAATTTTTAATGGGATATGAAATTCTACTTTTTATGTTTATATAATTAGATCTAATGATATGGTTGATATGCATGTTTTTTAGTACAACATTTTTGAGGATATGTTAACATGATGATTCAAAAACTGAGTTTATGTTCATTTATTTTGTAGATTTAAATGTAAGATTAACAAAAAATGTGGTTTATAATTAAAAAATTAAATTTATAACATAATTTTGTGATAATTTGGATTTTAACTAAAGTAGTGTTTGTTAATTTACATACTATTATCATTGCTTTTGAAAATATTTATAAAATTATGTCCCCAATGTTGAGTAAAGCAACAATTAGTGAAGTAATATTTTAAAATTTGATAGCAATCAACTTACTAAATAATGACAAAAATAACAATAGGAAGATTTGCATCCATAAAATTTTAAAGCCAATAGAATGTTTATCATTGGAGATCATAACTTTTTTTATAATAACATTTTTTAGTGTAGTGGAGTCTATTCAAAAAGAATAATTAGCGCAATGGAAAATAATATTTATTCTTATGTAAATTGTTTTTTGAGAAAAAAAAATAGTTAGAATGAATATGTATAATGAACTATCCATGCAATTATAGTTTCAGTTTATAATTATAGTTTCCACCATATTGAACTTTGTAATTTATAAAAATTAACATGATGATGATAACCATCTTATAACAAACATAAACAACATCTAAAATACACATTTATATTCTCTAGCTAACATCATCTTTTTTTTTTTCAAAGGAAAAGAAGAGTAATTTTATTACATCTTGGTGTACAAAATTACATTATGTATATACACCTCGTGGTGTATTCTGTTACATTGGAGTCTATAGATGATTTCTATATTTTTCATTTCAAGAATTCTTCTRCACTTTGTAGCTTCCACACAAAAAAAAAAAATCTACTTTCTGGAGCAGGTATTGTTGTATGTGCTTCGGCAGATCCTCTTTAAGGACTGTTTTTGCATATATCATGCATAATAAGATACACAAAAACTTTGTTGTTTGAAAATTGTTTAATCCAAAAATGGTTGATGMATATATTCATATGATTTTTCATTGTAAKGTTATGTTATTTTCCATTAGCCCATAGCCAAATTAAGCCCCTCTTTCGACCATTGGTCTGCTTCTTTATTATTTTCCCTGTAGACATGTTGAGAAACAAGGGTGTCAAAAGAGGTTTTTAAACTTGCAATATCTTTCACCAAAGTAGTGAGTCTCGTTTTTAAGAAACTTTGGGTGTCTTTTATACATTTTATGATGTTTAATGAGTCCCCATAAACTTTTAAAGAGAGACAACCCTTTTCAATGGCAAAGGGAATGAGTAGTTTAAGGCTTAAAATTTCTTTAAAGTTATTTGTTCCTGGCCCAATACCAAAATTTATAGTGAAGTAGTGTGAAGTTGAAAGAAAGAGGAGTCTGCCTCCTCAACAAAAGTTTTGTTGAGAATCTCCATTGAAAAAAACCTAGGGGGAAGAACTGTCAATCATCAAATCTTGTGGTTTCCTAGGAGAGGGTCGAGGGCTCTGTGAGAAGAAGGAGGACAATAGAGCTATGCTTTTGGCTACTGTGATCTCTAGAGAAAGAGGGATTCTTTTAAATATGAAGGAATTCCGAGCGAGCCAAACCCCCCAGATGACCAATAAAGGAAGGGCTCTTAAATGTTTGTAAGCTCTTGTTTTCCACCACGAAATCCAGAAGTGTTCCAAGTCCCTTCCTTCCTAAACACATTTCAGATCTAACAATCTAGAGGTCTCTGTCCAAACTTTGTTGATAAAACCACAATTTAGAAAGAGGTGTAGAATATTTTCTCCTTCATATTTGCATAGAGAGCACCAACAAGGGCCAAAGAAATTTATCTTCTGAAGGTAATCCCAAGTCAGAAATTTATTGTGCAGGACATTCCACATAAACATTCTTGTTTTTGTATGACTTTTGATCTTCCACAATTTTTTCCACCACCAAATAGGCTCTTAGAGGCATAAATCCAAGTTATATTTTAGATAACCCAATTTTGGGGAATAATTCGCTAAGAGGGTAAGGTCCCAAATCATCTTGTCTTTGCAATTCACGATTCTTATGTGTTATGTCTTTAGAAAGTAAAAGTATCTTTCCAGTTCAAGTTTTTCTTCTTCGCTAAGACCTGGGCTATTTTCATCCATTCATCCCTGTGACCATAAGGTGGAGTAGCTATGATCCACCAGGTTGGATAAAAAAGTAAAACCCAATGAATGCATACGATGTATTAACTACTCTGAAGTTATATGATTACCTTCACTTCCTAGCCAAGGGTCTTTCCCTATTTTGAATCGTTTTCCATTACCGAGTTTCCAAGCTAAATCATCTTCAATTATTGGGAAAGCATTTAAATTTTTTTTCCAGATCACCAAGGCCCCATTTTTGGATTTTTGTTGGCTTCTGATCCAAAGCTCCAATGGGACTAGTTCAATATATTTTTGAATAATAACCTTTGTCCAGAGGCTGGTAGTATTTATAAGGCACCATCCCCCCCTTAGTCACCAGAGCTTTGGAAAAGAGGAAAATATTTTTTAGGCCCCAGCCTCCCATTTCCTTTGGGATGACAATTTTATCCCAACGGACCCAAGGGATTACATGACCTTCCTTTTTTCCAATACAAAGGAATTTTGAGATGATTTTTCTGGATGCTTCTACAATTCCTCTAGGGATCCAAGAGAGGGACATCTAATAAACCAGGATAGCTTCCAAAACTGATTTCACCAGAACCAATCTCCCTACGCATGAAATCCACCAATGACTCCAGGTATTCAAACTTTTTTCCATTTTGTTTAGAATCCACTTCCAATGTTCTTTCTATAATCATTTGGGTTTAGAAGAAAACCCAGGTACTTTAGAACATCATCTAAAGTCTTCCTTTAAAAAGGGAGAAAAACCCTGAGGGCTTTCTCTTCTTCTTCAAATAAGAGATGTGTATAGAGTGATGATTTTCTATCATTGATTTTCATCCTTGTTGCTTTTGAGAAAAGATAGAGAACATTCCTTAAGACCTTAGCCTCCATTCTGGATCCTCCACTAAAAATTAAAACATCTTCCACAAAAAGGATGTGTGTGAGATACATAACTTGAGTGCTTTTGATATCAAAGAAGGTGCCTGCACTCTTTGCATTCATGATTTCTCTGTGGAATCCTTCTGCTACCAAGAGGAAGAGGAGTGGAGATAAGGGACACCCTTATCTGACACCTCTTTCTGGGGAAAGGATGGAATAAGCTGAGTCATTTATTAGGAGTGCAAAGGAGGCCAAAGTGAGCCAGTTCATGACCTAGTTTATGAAAGGAACATTTAAACCTAGATGAGTAAGTAATAACCAGATGTACAACCAACTTACTCTATCATATGCTTTTGACAGATCGATCTTTAACACTGCTCCTTTTAAACTTTTTTTCTTCATGCTATGAATTCCATCTTGTGCTATACCTATGGCTTCATGGATTTGTCTTCCTTCTAGAAAGCCAAACTATTGTTCCGAAATATTTTTAGAAATGATTCTTTTAATCCTTCTAGCAATTACTTTGGAGACGATCTTGTAGGCACAATTACAGAGAGATATTGGTATGAAGTCATCCAGAGTCTCTGGGTTATCTATCTTTGGGATAAGTGCAAGGAAAGTTGAGTTTAGTCTCTGAGGAATCCAACCTGAAATTCTAGTGTCCTCAATCATATTCAACAAATCAAGTTCTACAATCTCATAATAGCCCATGAAAATTCAATAGTCCATCCATCTGGGCTTGGTATTTTATCTTTTTGGAAACTGTGAAGTACTTCCAGGAGTTCTTTTTTCTGAAACTTCTTCCATTAGGAGCCGATTGTTTGATTCCTCAAAATATCCGGGGAAAAATTGTGCCACTTGGACTACTTCTTCTATAGAATCTTGGGTCTATGCTTTGGAAATATTTTGGAAGTAATTTTTCCCCAGTTTTGACATTCCTTCAAAATTTGTTTCCAAGTTCTCTTTCGACTCCTTCAATTGCCAAATAGTATTGGTATTTTTCCTTCCTTTTGCAAAGGATTGGAAGAAATTTGTGTTTTCATCTCCACTCTCCAACCAGATAGCTCTACTCTTTAATCTCCATGATTCTTCCTTATCCTTTAGTATTTTATTCATCCTTTTTCTCCAGAAGGAGTAGATTTATTTTTGACTCAGCTGTGGAAAAAAATCCGCTTTCTTCATCCAAAAATATTTGTAACTAAATTTCGATTTCTTTTAATTCCTTGTCCTCATTTTTCCTTTTTTGGGAGGCCCAGGGTTTTACCACTTCTTTGATCCTTTTCAGATTTTATGAAAACTGGAAAGTGGTCGATAGGGGAAGATCCTGTCTAAAGGGGATCCAATGTTCCTTTATCAATTCAAGGAAAGAGTCATATTCAAGCCAATTTTTGTTAAATTTAAAGGGGTTGGTTGGCTTCTCAAAACCCTATTTGAATTCCAGAAAGATAGGGTAATGATCTGACAAGCCTCCAAAACTAATCCACTACTTTACAGTTAAGTGTTTGTCCAAAAGAGAGTTGGTTAGAAGGAACATGTCCAGTCTTTTTGAAACTCCTTCTACTCCCACCCTGTTGTTGTTTCAGGTAGGCTTGAGCTGATCCGGGTCAAGTTCTATTAATCTGCACTCAACAAATTTGTGGCAGAAAAAATATACTAGGGGGTTAGGCCTAACGTTGTCCCCCCACCCGTCTGAAGGACCCAGAGAGAGGTTTAAATCTCCCCCTAGAATTAACATCTCTTTAAAGAAAGACTTAGTGAGAAGAGAGTCCCAAAATGGTTTCATGTTCTGATGGGGTCCATAGATGTTTAGGATATGTATGAAATCTTTAATATATGGGGCCAAAACTGTGATAAAAAAACCAAATTCCAAACCCCAAGATTTAGTGTCTTGTATGTTGTGAGAGTTCTAGCCCATGGCCAAATCCCCAGATCTACCCATAGCATCCATTGTAACAAAAATCCATCCATGGAGGAGAAGTTCTAGGTTGTTCTTTACCTCTTCACCTACTCCCATAATTTTTTTCAGGAGTAACACATATGGGCGTTCTGTCGAAATCACCCTTTTTAGGGCAGGTTTTTTGAGGGCACCTACCAAACCCTTGCAATTGAAAGACATAATATTCATCCCGGAACCTTGCCCCAGGGCCTCGATTCTCTAAGTGCCCGTTCAATTGTTTGTTGTTTTCCAGACAAAAGATCTATCCTGGATTTTCATTGAGATTTTGATAACATGGATTTTCTCTCGCGGCCTCCCCTATCCAGGGAAGATATTTCCTCCTTTTCTAGTCCTCCCGTGGAAGGTGCGCCTTTTTTAGATATTATAAAGTAGCGAGAGGTTGAAGAATCATGTGAAATGGAGGATGATGAGGAGACTTCTTCTATAAGGAAAAGTCATTTATAAGAAGGTGTCTCATCTGTGAGGGATATTTCCTTGTAACCATCTGAGGTTTTCTCGAGGAACGATGAAGATGCATTTTTTATAGATAGGTTTTTCATAGCCTCCAACCACTGATTTACTTCTAGTGTCAAATTTTTAATTGAAAAAGTAATAGGAGGAGAAGAAAGTATACGATTACCTAAGACCACAGTCCTTGAGCTTCCTGGATCAAGAGTTGTGAGGCTTTTTTTCTCGTGTCCTTCCTCTGCTTCTCTTTCCGATGATGGAGAGAACTCCTTCTGAACAATTTCCTTTGTGTCTTCTATGGACTCTACAGGAACCATTGAAAGGGATTATACCTTTTCTGAACCATTTTCCTTCTTGTTGTTGTCAATTTGAGTTGTATCCTTTATTTTTTCTTTGTAAAAAGTGCCTCCTTTAGTCCTTAGGAGAAGGTGGAAATTTTCCACCAGGTGCCCATACTGGTGGTAACGGAGGCACATGAAAGGGGCGTTTTCATAGTCCAGTAATTGTTTGTGTGTGATGTTCCCCCAACTTATGTCAATTTCCTTTCCAGTCCCTTCTCTGACATTTAGATTGACTAAAATTCTTGCGACTTTTCTTTGTTTTATCTCCTCGAAGGATAAGTCTGCTTCAAGAAAATCACCCAAGAAKTTCCCGATGGGTTTAAAGTATTCCAAAGACCAKAACTAAAGAGGAATATATGGGAGTCGGACCCAAATGGGGATTTTGTCTAGTTTCTCTCTGCTAGCATCGAAAAGGGGGCTCCAAGGATTTAGAGGTGGTGAAACAATTATGCTCCAAATTTTACCCAGAGCCCATTTTTCATGTTTTGGTTGGAGKAAATTSAAGGAAAACCAATTTCTGATTAATTCAATAACCTCTTAGGCATATCCAAGGTGTTCTTCCCATACCGAATGGGACAAATTGACCATTGTTTTGAGAGAAAAATTCCTATCACTAGCTCTCCCAACTATAGTCTAGATAGACAGTTGAACAACCCTATTCATACCTATTTCTTTCCCAAGAACAAGGTTACCAACTTTTCCTTTGGATTTGAGTCCTTTCCTTTTCTGTTTTTGCCATGCACTATGGAGTCTCCTAGAAACCCATGATTCCTTCGGTCTAAAAGAAGGGGAGAAAACCCCTCTTTCCTGAGTGAAAACCCTTTGTTCTTCAACATCTAGGTGAGAAGAAATAAACCCTTTGGAGGGGAGAGGAAACTCTTGTGTGACTGTTTGAAAAAACACCTCGCTTCTGTGGACAAAATCTGTGATGGAATAGGCCTTTTCACCCCCTGGTGAAAACCTGCTTCCTTCGTGGTCTAGGATAATAGAGGATGAGGAGTGAAGAAAACCCCCTTACTCCTATGAGAGTCAGTCCAGTGCTAGGTTGTATGGTGAACAAATAGTGGAGGGGAGTCCTCCTTCTGAGACTATAGGGTCTGAAGCCAAAAAATCTGAAAAAGACCCAAAACAACCAGCATAAGAATCATTCCTTGGAGGAGTGAAGGTGTTAGTTTGCTTACCAGTAAGGGGGAGAGGAGGTTCGGGGGGA
>JASDQU010014858.1:98166-110466 GCA_032191745.1 Picea mariana
CAGTGCTAGGTTGTATGGTGAACAAATAGTGGAGGGGAGTCCTCCTTCTGAGACTATAGGGTCTGAAGCCAAAAAATCTGAAAAAGACCCAAAACAACCAGCATAAGAATCATTCCTTGGAGGAGTGAAGGTGTTAGTTTGCTTACCAGTAAGGGGGAGAGGAGGTTCGGGGGGAGAGAGGAGTTCCTATCTAAGTAGAGAAATAAAATTTGTCAAGAACCCCAGTCCAGGGTCTACCCCACTCAAAAGATGTGGTGAGGACATATGTTTTGTCTCCCTTTCCATGGCTAACTCATGTCGTTCCACGTCCAAAAAAAACAAGTCGAAAATGCGGTGTATTTGCAGTCATGGTAACCACAGCTTCATATTAAGTGGAGACCAAGAAAAACATGCCCGAGCCTCCACGGAAAAAATAGAGAGAACCTAGGGAGAGTTCCTAACGTTGTCGGGGTAGTTTTGAAAGAAGTGACTGAAAAATTTAACCGCATCTGTGGGCCTCAACATGAAGAGAAACCGCAGATCCCATCTCCATAATCCAACGAAGATTTCCATTTTTTAACTAACATCATCTAATTATATATACCTCTAGCACATATAAACGTCATTAATTAGCTAGCACACATATCTAGTAATATAACAGGGCATCATCATTGTGATCACATCTAACAAAAGACAAAAAAAATTCTAACATCATCATCACACACATATAACAAGCACATTTAACATACAAATCTAACATGACCTAAATATATGCACATAAACATCAACATATAAATTAAGTACACCATCAACATGATCAATAGAAGAAAAAACACCATATATATATATATATATATATATATATATATATATATATATCATGGACAAGTCAAATAATTTCTATAACATATTGTTAATGGGCGAAATTGACCGCTCGTCAACTAGAGGAGTGAATCCAGTCCGGACTTGTCTAATTAACCCAAGCCGTTTGGATTAATTCACTCTGACGGGTTTAGCGGCTCCATGGCTGATCTAAGTCCTAAAGAAAGTGAAAAATAACTAAAGGAAAAACAATGATCTAATAAATAACAATTACTAAAAAACTATATGTACATCTAAGTAAATATATATGTATAAATTAAATATTATATGAATGATAATTCTATATACAATCTATACAAAACACGAGTTTTAATCTAAACTCGTAAAAATCGAATGTAGATTGATTACTTTTAGCGATAATAATAAAGCAAGTAAAAACACTATCTAATTTTTTGGTTTTGTTTTCTTAAATGTATGCACTCATGAAATCACACATTAAACTTCCTAGTTGAACAGAAAATAATAGATAGTAGAAAACGTTTATATAGAGGAAACTTCTATATTCAGGAAACTAACGAAATCAAATAACAGGCTAACCTGTTATTGCATCCAATGTATGTTCGATGTTGAACATCCAACCACCTTTGTATGATGAAGTAAACCTGCTATAGATCTTAAGATTGCCCCTAATAAATGAGGAACGATAATGCTGGAGATTGAATTATAACAATAGAACATTGAATAGATACAATCACAGTAATCATATGATTTGCAAATTTCTACGACGAGATAAATCTTCCTGTAGGAAATTGCATGCAGACATTCAACATAAATTAGAGATGAATCTACTAATTTAAATTGGATAGATGATAATTGTATGTATATTGTATCTGAAACATAAGATATGAGAATCATATAAAATGAATCATGTCAAATGTTAATAAATCACGACGATGAAAGCAATCACCATCTATTATCAAATTGACATACACATAACCTGAATAAAAACATCATATAGAAAAGCTAAAGCTATAACATGTACTTTGTTTCATTCAAGTCTGCAATAAAAACGCCCATACTCTTGCCCCAGGCTGAGATGATCAAATGGTTACAAAATAATATGTTTATATAGGTTTCAGGAAACATAACTGTTTCATGTTGATAAGATCAAATTGTTTCAAAAATATGGGGGAGACAACCACCCTGATTTGACTAGATATCAAAACACTATTAACAGTCTAACCCTGTTTACTCAAAATACAAAATTGATATGGCTGGGAGACCTCAAAAGTGTCTCATATATTCTTTGAAATCACAAGATCCTTAGTTACCTGTAAACAAATAAAAATGAGAAGATCTCAGATATGTTTTCAATTATCAAATCACACAATTTGAATTTTCTTAACTGGCTACTGAGTCTTGTGATTCTGTAGCTAGTTATAATAGCAAATGCAATCATATTTTATTAAATAAACAAAATAGACTTAATCTTAATAAGAAAAATAGTTTATTCAATCAAATCGAATATCCTAACTTAAGAGTGACACAATCATGCTAAAAATTAAAAATATCATACCTCAAATCATGAAATCAAAATGCATCAAGAAATTTTGGAATTAACGATAATTGTTGTTGCCTCTACATTTTTGAAAATGACACAAACTTTATCTTTCAATCACTTCTCCTTCCCTTGGATAATGGATTCAATTCTGTTGTTTTCATTTGTCAACACATCAACTAGGTCTGTTAAAGACTTGAGTCGTGACTGTAGCAGTGGAACATCGGTATAGTACCTGTCAATCCACGATCGACACACATCACATTGTGACTGTGAGGAGTTTGCATTAGCGAGAAAAACATTATGGGTTGGAGAATCCTCCATGTGAATGGTAGACTTATCACAGAGATGGATGGCAGGAAATTCTAGGTTGTCCTTTAGACAAGGAGGCATATTGTTAACATAGTCATAGGGTCAGTCAGGGTATAGCCCGAATGACTCGGGGTCCTCTTCAGCCAGGAATTTATCAATTTCTGAGTCTAAATCTTCACTCACTTCAATCGTGTTTATTATGTCTGCATGGGGTTTCGTTTGATTTCGAGCACATCGAGAAATTAAATGGCCAACTCTTTTGTTCTTGAAATTGACATCAACACTGCCTTTTAGCTTCTTTCCTGTAGGTTTCTTAATAGTTTTAGTGCAATCCTTTGGATGTGTAACCAGTTGACTTTCCTATTGAATAAAATTAGGGTAGCTCGAGGGTTCATTATTAGGGGGAAAATCACAGGCCTAGAGCGGTGGAGAAGAGGATGTAGGGTTCACAAGGGTTTCCACAATGACTAGCTTATCTACCTGTCCCAACTCATGGTTACCAAAACCATTTCGTGAAATGAATGCATCCCAACAATCATTTTGTGACTGTAACTGGTGCACAAGGATGATTTTAATCAGACCATGATGAAATAAGCTCGAATATGACCTCTGTTTCCTAAACCGTTTACCCATTTTATACAGACTTCTGAGCAAGTAGTAAGGCATATTCAACAGAAAACCAATAAAACTCATAAGCAGGCGTAGATGATATAGGAAAACAAGTCTAAATCATCGCTCATATGTGATGAATTGTTTCACTACAGCAAGTAAACCATGCCACCTAGGTTTCAAGAATGAAATTGCCATACCTCGATCACAGTTGGTTATTTTTCGTGAGGTAAACAGTAACGTCCAAAGGACCTCTTCCACTTTCGCATTCTTGAACCATTTCTGACCAACTGCTGGCAATCCCGTGGCTTGGATTAAAAAATCTTCTGTTACTTCTAATTKCACATCATCGATCTTTTCCCTACAACCATCAAAGKTTAAGGCAAACTCTTGGGCAACCTGAAGGTTAAAACCCTGAAATTGTTCAATGAACAAACACCAACCATTCCTTTCGAAATCCTCCCTAGCGTTATCATACGAAAGMAGAGTTTGGATGTCGTTCGGTTCGACCCTTACTACTGGAGCCATGCCGAATGGATGGGTTATTAACACAGGATACACARGTAGGGTTTGGAAAAACACCACAGAGCCATAGCCCCAAACCTTATCAATGCATGCTATGATAATTCAAATGGTGGACAAAGTGTTTATCACAACACGTGTGAGAAAATTTGTGAAGCCCGAGACCATGCTCAGGAGTAATGGCATTATGTACTACATATGCCACCTTTGCATTGGGTACATACTAGGACCAGAGTACTTGAAAACATAGTGTGTGCATCAAAGTTTGATTGCAAAGATAGGTGAGTTTACAAAAATTGAATAGCCAAAAGTTTCATGAAATAAATATGATCAAACACTAAACCAAAATCGATACAAAAATCGAATATAAATTGACGAGGGTCTTTTGTTCAAACAACCATAAGTTTCTTAGGCACTCTTACAATCGAAAGGGTCACAAACAATGAGAGAAACATGTTCATAGCCAGAAATTGCAATTTTGTAATAAACGATATGCTTTTAATGAAATTTTAAAACAGAATAGTAATGATAGTTGTGAGTTTTCATGCTTTCAGTCATGAAAACTAAGAATGAATATATGATAGGTAAAATGCGATGATTTACAACTGTTGTTTACAGAAAACGCTCATGAAGAGTAATAAAATTTCATAGACCCTGTGTAGGCAGCTTATAAAAATGATAATTATATAATTGTTGCCAACACATATCTGGTCCAACTGATGGCATAATCTGCATATCTACAACTATAGTGAAGGCCTGGTCTGTATTGGAAGATGATGAATGATGACTAGGTTTAGCCTACTCATCTAGGTGAGGTGAAAGAGGAGGATGAGAAATATGTGTTTCCTCCTCATGATCTGAGTGAGGTGAAGGAGGATGAGGAGGATGTGGAGAAGGGTGATCACGACCACCCTCATCAATTGATGGGGTATTGGATGAACAAGTTGTACTAGAAGAAGAGTTGTGCTTATCATCGAGAACCCTCCTCGCTTCTAGTATCATGGAAGCTCCAAATATATGATGCATAAGAGGCATCATATCATGTAGCATCTCCCTCCAAATATCCAATATCATAGGATCTTCCATGATGTCTCACATAAGGGTAGGGTGGACTACCACCTCGGTCAAAAGTGTAGAGAGTCGGTCAGCCAACTCCAACCTGAATCTAGTATTGGGCCTACGATCCATGTTGTCGAGTATCTACACCTAAGTAACCTAACTTGCCACAACCTCAAGAATCATATTCTCATCATGATATGTTGGGGGAGGAGGCACGTCCCCAATGAAAGCTAAAGAATGTGTTAGAATTAATTTTCTTCTAATTCAGTAAGAGAATAAATTGAACTATATTAATTTAAAAAAAACACTAATATTACATCTATCATCTTGTGGCCCATCTATTGTGAACATGATGTTTGAACATCCTCGCCAATCCAAACCTGCATAAGGACGCAACACCGTGATGAACATGTGATCCTCCACACTTCCCAGTATCCCTAGGTTGTTTGGCGCAATCCTCGCTGGAAACTCTTCCTTACCCCTCTTGGGAATCATCTCCCCACACATGAGTCCTCATCATAGGATGATGACAAAACAAAGTCAGCCTCCTCTCTGTAAACCTCTCAAAAAATAAGAAAAGCAACTTTGAGGCAAATGGGAAGTTCGACCTCCCGCATATCATAGCCCGACATTTGTCAAGCTCTATAAACACTTGTCGCAAAAAAATTTCAGACCATATGATACACCATGCACTTCCCATCACTAATAAAATGGGCTATGGTAGTCACTAAGAATGATAGGAACCTAACCTCCTCTGCACCAAAAGAGGATATTTTCAATTGTCCACTAGACACCTGAAAATCAGCTGGGAATATTACTTGAAGTCTAATATATCACTAACAGTACATGATCTAACTCTCAATGACAACACCTACTAGGACATCTGGGAACTTGAGAAAATCATTCCCTCTTTTGGATAGCCCAATGATAAATTAAATATCCTCCTCAGTGGGATGGTACCATTGATTCATACCCACATGGGAAGCCTATCGATGGACATCCCATCGATGAATCAGATGCACCAACAACCTGAAGTGCCCCTTAAGGGATGTAGCCTCCTGATAGTATTTAAATATTCCTACATCCCTCAAGAGAGCATGAGTCACTACAGTAATAGTTCGAGGGTACAAATCTCTCTCCTTCTCCCTCGCCTCCCATTCCCGTACAACATTGTATAGGTCCACCCTTTTCTCCTACTATTTTTGTTTCTCTCTCCACTCACGTCTTTGTATGATTAACATATGAAATACATCAGCCTCACTACTACATAAAATATAAAAAAAAACTATTGAATGGTAAATTTATCTATAAATATAGAAAAATAACTTCCTTCAAAAAATAAGATAATTGCATTAACAGGGCGCCAAAAAAAAAGGCACGCATCATTGGTGGTGCTCCCATAAATATTTTCAGCACCATGACCAGTGCATCAGTGTAAACTAACACACCGAGAAAAATATTTTCTATTATGTTATGTAGTGCATTTGAAAAAGGTAATGCATCGAGGCGCTACATTAAAATATATATGCCCTTGAAGCATTACTTTTATAATATGCACCACTTAAACCAAACAACAAACTAAAATATTAACATAGGTAAACAATTATTTAAAATTAGCAAAAAAATGTGGTGCTTATGCATTCACTACACACACTGGTGCATGTAACTAACATAGTCAGACCATCACATAAACTTCAACAACTTGTTGGGTATGGAACTTATTACAATGCAATTCATTTGTTACTATCATACCATGCATGGTTCCATTAAAAAAATTATTGGTGCACCAAAACACAATGTTACATTTCTCGGTGGTGCATTTGGTAAACATGAATGCATCGGTGTGCATGTGTACCAATGCACTACGTAAAAATATATATATGATAAGGGCAGTGTGCTATGTACTTTAAGGCCCTGGGGAATTATCTGTACTTTGACATACCACCCCACCAATTATATTATTTTTTTTGGTACGCCATTAAATGGGCGCGCCAGTGCATTTAAGTTTACCAACGCACCACCAAGAAATGTGACAAGGTTTGCGGTGCGAGTTAAGAGCCTCGAACGCACTACACAAATTTATTTTTTTACACTTAAAATTTCACTCAATTTTAAATTTTAATATGGTGTAAAATTAAGTTATGAAGAAATAAGGACATTAACTGATCATTTTGTCATCAAGGAGGCATGGTTTCGATGTATTAAAAAAAACTAAATTTTCCCACCATTTGGAAAAATCTGAAATTCAGGCACCGGGTAATAGACAAAAGGAACACAACCAAGGAAATCATCGATAGAAGGCCACTTTAGATATGAAAAGGTTGCAACGGTGCTTTTTATCTCTACAACATTGAAAAAGGTAAAAATGATTTTTACTATCCGTAATTTTTTTTAATGAAACCCTCTTTTGGTGTGCCTGATGCACAACTGCATCGAGCCATACATGTTTAATGAGAGCAATGGTTATATTTACAAAAAACTAAAACTCTAGCACGATGCATGTCTTTTTGGGTGCACACCGGTACGTATACTACTACATAGTTCATCGTCATACATTTTTTGAAAGACTACAATAGTGCGAAAATTTTTGTTTAGGCATGACACAGTGCACTATAATAATAGACGCCCTGATGCACTT
Organism: Picea mariana; assembly: GCA_032191745.1. Classification (NCBI taxonomy): domain Eukaryota; kingdom Viridiplantae; phylum Streptophyta; class Pinopsida; order Pinales; family Pinaceae; genus Picea; species Picea mariana. The sequence goes on from JASDQU010014858.1 coordinate 105,666, forward strand.
GGGTTTACAGAGCACACTGCCTAAATTTGGAAATTAACCCTAATAGTGTGCTCCATATTGGAGTACTAGTGCGCATGATACAATGGAGTGCACCAGAATATATTTTTTGATACAATCCTACATTGTTGCATAAACATTTTTTATTTAACCATATGACGATGCACTCTACTAATAGTGCACTAGTGCTTCCAGTGTTACATTGTGCACCATATATTTTTAAAACAATTCTATTATGGTGGGTCATTATTTCCCAGTGCATCCTTATCTATGTAGCTCACTAGATAATATTGTTCTTTATTTGAAATAACCCTGCTATGATGCCCTACTTTTGAGGGCATCGATGTGCCTGTTGTAGGAAACACACCGGTGCATTATGTACTTATAAATGCATCTATGTAAAAACATCCACTAAACCCTTTTTCCACTCACCTCCTCTAGTATCATCCGCTATAATCATATTTTTGGCATATTTTTATTAGGGCCTCCACAAAAACCTCCGCTAGATGGTCTTTTTCTTGTAGTGTGAGAAAGGCCTAAGCCATGGTTGTCCCTTGTCACCCCTTATTTTCCTTTTGGTTGTGGAAGGACATAGCAGGGAAATTGGAGAGGAAAATTTTAGAGGTGATTTTCAAGGAATATCAATCTCCTCAACCTTAAGACTAACCCATCTCCTTTTTGTGGATGATGTTCTGATTTTCTGCAATGGTATTTTGGGGGACAGAGATAAACTAAACTCAATTCCATACTTATTTGGAAGGGGAATGGGAATGAAAATAAATGAACGTGAATCCACCCTCTCATCCCATAATTTAAAAGAAGAAGACCTATTAGGCTCTCAGGCCCATGTAGATCTAAAATATTTGGGCTTGCACCTAAAACCAGATTGTTACAAGAAATAAGATTGGCACAAGTTGTTAGACAAGTTGGAAAAGAGACTGATCTTGGAGTTTTCGTTGGATCTCTAGAGTGGTAAGGCTGGTCCTAGTCAAATAAGTCGTGGAAGAAATATTGATGTATTGTATGTCTTTTGCTTGGATCCCCAAAGGTGTTCTGGAACAATTAAGGTGTCTTTGTTTCAAATTTTATGGGAGGATATGAAAGATCAATTTGTTATGTCGTGGGTGAAATGGGCATTAAAAATAATTAAAAAGTACCTAGGCAAGTGTTTCTCATCACCTAGGCTCCTAAGGGGTGAGAAAATTCCTAATGTGGGCCCTAGTCATTTAATTTGTGAGGTGCAAATTAAAAGGTGACTTTATGACTTTGTGAGTGGGTGAGTGAAGAGACACTCAATCTCATCCACTCATCTAACCTAATTTCAACCGTTGGATTAAGAGACTCCTCACCTACCACCATGAGGTCGACTAGGGTAGGAGGGTGCACCCTAGCTAGGGTTGATTCATTCAATTTGATAAGAGAGAAAGAGAGAGGTCGAGATTGAGAAAAGAGGAAACATTTGCAGAGCTAGAGCATGCATCCCAAGGCAGCTAGCTAGCATGTTTTTCAAGGCAGCAGACAACATTTAATGCAATTCATATTGTACGAATTTGTGGAGGTTGTATATCCATTGATGTGCATATAAATCAAGGAAAACAACAATTCATTTTGAGAGTTTTGGCACACATCCCAAGGAATCCACACTGCATTTATTGGCACATATTTAGAATATTGCTGGGCACAAATTTCTAGGAGAGAAAATCCATATAGTCCATATGGACTTGCATGGAAATCGAGGGTTGTACAGTCCATAAATTATGGGAAATTTTTTCAAGGAGGTTGGCATGAGTTTCAAGGTATTTTCTTGCTAGTTATTCTATACAATCTTTGCATAAATTTTGGCATGAATTTCTAGACAATCCGTACAACATTTATTTTTGGGATAGCCATACAGTGTATAGATTTATGGGACAAAAATCGAGGAGCTTCACTGCACAGTTCAGAAGAAGTCTTTATGGAACACGAAGGTTGAGATAAGTTTGTGTAATTTTTCTAAAGATGAATATGCTATAAAATAATTTCTACGAAACTCACAAATAATAAAAATCCCTCTCTCACTAGTTTTCCCCTTGTGGGCTTTTCCAAGGTCGTTGTTAGACCAAAAATCTCTGTGTTATTTTCTAAGTTTATGTTTTTTTGATATATTTTATTTCTTCATTAAAACGATGTTGAAAATCCTCATGTTTCAGTTCTGAAAATTTATTTTATGTTGTGTTTAATTGGTTGTCATAAATCTCGGTTTGGGCATTAAACATTGGCTGAAAAATCAACGAGACTGAAACTGGGTTGGGGTATGAAATTTTACATGGTATCAGATTTGAGTTAAAGAGAAGCAKAAATATTTCAACAAGTCAGAAAATTGGGACAACGGTCACTTCACCGGACAAAATTTTGATTTTTTCATTTTCAGYAGAATGGGGTCAATGGCTACAGGTTTGAGGGTTGAGGACAGACTTGATGTGTTAAGCCCTAGTATTGTCTCGTTACCCCTTAATTGGGGCATATTACATTAGTAATTTTATTTTATTTATGTCGGATTTATTCCATTAGTTGTAATTATACCTSCTAGTCTCCTATCTATACCAAGGAGACATTTTCATTTGGAATCATCTTGTACTTGAACATTTTTGTGGGTTAAAAGGAGGTTKCCCCCTCGAAGTATATTATTATATGAAATTATCTCTTTTTCAAGGCGTTGAGCACTTATTCTGAGGTTTTTCCATGCTATATTGATATTTGGTTCTTAACATATGGTATCAGAGCTAAACGTCTTGGGGTTTCACTGCTACATCTGAGACACCTTGGCATTTTCGCTATAACTTTTTTTCTACATCGTTTCAGAAGGAACGGATTGGAGGATATTTATTATATGGATCAAGGTACATTGGGTTAACATTTCAATTCCTGAGGCCTTATAATTTTGGAGATACATCCTATGCAAGATAGGGTTCTGGAATCATCCTGAACAGAGTCATTGCGGAATTTTCGCTATAAAGAGTTTTATGTAATGTTTAAGACCCTAAAATATGGAGGCTATTCACCAAAATTAGTAAGGTATCTGTGGTAAAATGTCCAGCTTCTAGTTCATCTTAAATTTGTAGATACACCCTGTGGAACATAGGGTATCTGACTAGTCCTATTGACTAGTCTCAAGAAGGTGTTCTAGGTTAAACAATCATAACTTCTTACTAGAGTATCCAAATTGAGTGAGACTAGTTTCATTGGATATTGAATAGTCTATAGTATTTCTAGTACTATTTTCAGAATTTTATATCAATTATTTTGTGCAGGGAACGCTATACAAGTGAGATCTCCTGGAAAAGCCAAAAATCAGAAAGTTGTGGGGAAGTTACCGTAAGTTCCACTTGGCACATCCAATTTTGATCAGACCTGTGGCATTGCAAAGAAGAAATATCAGATAACTACATAAAATAAAGTTTCATACCTAGAAGGGCCGAAACTTGGGAGATACAATAGAAGAAAGATTGTCTAGCAGAACCACCTCTAAATCAAGGTTCAAAAGTGATACTTCGCCAACATGCCACCCAAAAAAGGAACTTCTACACCAAATAAGACTCCAAAAAATCCTACTTGGACTCTTGATGAAGATGAAGAAATGCGTAGGGACATAAATGATTTACAAAATAAGATAGTAAAAAAATATGAACTACAAGAGATGGAAGCTAAGTTGGAGGCAAAGATGGATGGTTTAAAAGAAGAGATCATGGAAGTATTGAAAAATTTTGTAACAGAGAAGACACCTGAAAGTGAAAATGCATCCCATGAAATTCAGGATGAGGACACAAGGAAGGGGAATCAAGAATGGAGAAACTCCAATTTTGGGTTGAAGACCAACCATGTTCCTAAGATCGATATGAGGAAGTTTGATGGAAAGGACCCAATCACAGGGTTACTTCAGATGGAGCAATTTTTTGATCTACATAATGTGTCACATACACAAAAGGTACAAATTGATTCTTTATATTTAGAACCCAATCAATTTGTATGGTATCGATGGCTTTGTTCTCGAAAATCACTTGTCACTTGGACAATTTTCATGGAAGAGATGATAGCACACTATGCGGATACAAGGAGAAATACCTTATTTAGCCAATTGATAAATCTCAAGCAAAAGGGTTCAGTTACCAAGCACATTGAGAACCTCCAAATATTGAATATAAAAGTAACAGATATTCTAGATGAGCACTTGATTGATGTATTCATAGGAAATTTAAAGGATAACATTCAACATGAGGTTCGTTGTCAGGAACCCAAATCATTGGAGAATGAATTTAAGGTGGCAAGAAATGTTGAAAATAAAAATATGGCTATGGCTACTAGAAGGACCAATCCTAACATCTATAGAGAGAACAATGCTCCTTCTTCTGAAACACCTCAACCTACAAGGATGACACCTCAACAATTGGAGGAAAGATAAGAAAAAGGTTTGTGCTTTAATTGTGACAACAAGTACAATAAGGGACATAAGTGTGGTGAGAAGAAATTATTCTACATATATTGTGAATAGGAAGAAGAACAAGAACATTAACCATCTCAAGATGAAAACATAGAAAAAATTTCGTCTGAAGAGTTGACTCCCACGATATCGTGTAATGCATTGGCTGGAATTATCACTCCTCAAACCCTCAAGATCGAAGGATACATCAAAAAGAAAAAGGTAATAGTCCTAATTGATTCTAGCAGTACTCATAATTTCATTCACTATAAATTAGCCAAAGCTATCAATTGCTTTGTATATCCAACTTCAGAGTTTCAAGTAATGATTGCAGATGGAGGAACTCTC
>JASDQU010014858.1:137952-166977 GCA_032191745.1 Picea mariana
AGTAATATGCTTTGTGAGTTCTGCAAAGTTTACTATAAACCTTCTGATAAAGTTTATAGTCCCAAGGAAAGACTGAATGTCCTTCTTTGATCTAGGAAGAGACAGATTTTTAATTGCTTCTACTCTTTTTGGGTCAATTTTCACCCCATCAGCTGAAACAATATGCCCAAGTAATTTCCCTTCCTTAAGTGCAAAATTTGATTTTTTTGGATTGAGAGAAATGCCATACCTTCGACATTTTAGAAATGTCCTTTTTAAGTGCTACAAATGAAGTTCATGGCTGCTCAAGAAAACAGTGATATCATCGAGATATATCAAGACAAATTTATCTTTCTCTCCAACAAAAGTAATGTCCATCTCCCTTTGGAATGTCGCTACTACATTCATCAGTCCAAAGGGCATCTTCTCATACATAAACGTACCACATGGAGTATTAAAAGTAGTCTTTTCTTTATTGTTCGGATGGACAACAATCTGGTTGTATCCAGAAAACCCATCAATAAAAGACATCACCTTCGATCCTGACACCTTCTGCAAAATATGCTCCATTTTGGGCAGAGGGTAGTTGTCCTTCTTAGAGCACTTATTCAAATTTTTGAAGTCGACGTAGAGTCTGATCTCCCCATTCCTCTTCCTGATCGGTACGATATTCGCAATTCATTCTGAATATCTGAGAGGAATGATGATGCAGGCATCCAATAGTTTTTTAATTTCCCTTTCTATTGTAGGCAACAACAAAGGATTAAAGGATCTAAGCTTCTGCCTGAATGGTTTGGTGTCTTTGTTCAAGGGAATCTTATGCTAAATTACCTCTGTGTCAAAAGTTTTCAAGTCATCATACTGCCAAGCAAAGATGTCCGCAAACTCCTTTAGCAATTCTCCATAATCAGCCCTTTGTTTTTCAGTCAAATGTGAGGCTACGTTGACATATTTAGGCTCTTGTTCATTAGCTACATTGTACTGCAAAACTTCTGAATCTTTTTCCCCACTTTCCAATTTGACAGCCACATCATTATTATCAAACAACCTTTCCAACGGGACCAAACCTTTAGGAATTCTGTTGGTAGACAACTGGACAATTTCATGTGCTGCGATTTTTCTTCTGAATTTTGGCTTCTCAATTTCATTGTCATGTTCATTCTCCTGATCGATCTGCAGATCTGCAAACTCATCTATCACTGCAAGAAATCTAGTGAGTTCAACATCGTCTTCAAAAACCTTTCAAAATTTTACATTATCAGGGAGAGAGGGCCTATATTTAACTTGAATTTCGTAATTCAATTTATGAGGCAGAGGGGGTATGAACGCACAAGCTGACATAGCTAATGAATTAGCCAATTCATTCATTGCTCTAGGTACATATGAAATTTTAAAATCTGCAAAATCATGAATTGCCTTCAACACTTCATCTTTGTATGCTTTCAGCCTGACATGCTTTTCTTGAAAGGACTTATTCACCTTCTGAATAATCAAATCTGCATCTCCAAACACGTGCAATTTTTTAATCTTCATCTCTTTGGCTGCGTTTATCCCCAGAAGTAGTGCCTCATACTCAACAATATTATGAGTCACTTTAAAATCAAGTTTAAAGGACAAATGAGAAGTTTTCTTAGAAGGGGAAATCAATACCACTCCTGCTCCTGCTGATTCTTTGGTGCAAGCACTGTCAAAAAACATGGTCCAAAGATCATCCTCTACTGCTTCTGTGGGCTGAACTGTGGGTTTTCTGAGTAGCAATGTAGCTGGTAATGAATCATCAATTTTCAAAATACAAGATCCCATACCTGTGTCGACAGAATAGATAGGATGATTGGATGGATTCTTTTCATCACTGATTACATATGCCAACTGAGACTCCCTGTATAGCCTTTTGTTCACCCCTCCAAAGACAGGGATAGTAGTGTAAGAGAGATCCATTTGAAGAGTACCACCTAGCCTCTTCATCCACGATCTTGATAGCAGACATCCAAATTTAGGTGGTATGTCTGCTATTACTATATCCATCACCATAGTCTTCATGGATGCTTGGGTTAAGGTTACAACCAAATCCTTGATCATCCTAAGACATTTAACTTTTTGAGAGTCAAAAGAGAAAAGATCATGATAATACTTGGTGATCTCCAGCCGAAGCTCATCCATGACCGCCTTTGGCATCAAATTGTGCGAAGCACCGGAGTCCAACAAATAGTTATGCAGTGTTTTCTCATGAATATTTAGAGAGATGTAAAACGGAGGACAGCTTTCATCTCTTTCTTCTATCATTTGGCCCAGAGTAATGGTTGTATTTTCATCATATATGTTGAGGATATCAGCAGAAAGGGATACAAATTGGGGATCTAGAGTTTTGAGGATATCCTTTTTGAACATTTCATTTTTCATTAACTTGACTAGAGGAATAGGAATTTTAATTTTTTGTATTTCAACCTCAAAATTGAACGAACATGGGACTTTATCAGAAGATTTATTAGAGACCTTTACCTGATTTGAAGGAGCTTCCTGATTACTTATCTATTCAACAGGATCCTGACTTTCTGGAGTTTGATGCTTGACAGGGGCAACAGTGTTTTTGGGAGGTGCTGATGCTTTCACCTTTGAAGGATTTGTTTGTTGATTCTCTGATGTCTGATCTTTTTTCTTAACATGGGATGTGCTCTTTTCGGGAGAGGCTGGTGCATCTTGTTGGGTAGTATCAGATTTTGATCGGAGATTATATCTATTCTTATCTTCTGTAGTGAAAATGCCATCATCAATAAGATTATCTTCTGTTTGCTCAGTCATCAATGCTTCCTCATAGTCGTGTTGTGTTAGATAAGATTTCCATGTCTCTTCTCCAACACAATGAATGTTATCTTCTCCACCTTCTTGATATTCACCCTCGTCTTCGTCCATCACAACATTTTGAAGAGGGACCTTTATTCTCTAATCTTCAGTAGGATTCTTTTCTCTTTGCAAGATTTGAGTTGGATGATTATTTCTTCTAAAGTTGTTGGGATTTTGATTTGGGTTCCTGCCTGCAGAATCATAAGTGCCTCTTCCCTTCAAAGGCTGCTTATTTTCAATATTAATCTTAGATATCTCAGAGGTTAGAGACTCTAGCATCTTATCCATTTTATCAAATTTTGGATCAGCACTTGATGAAGATGAAGCCTCATTCCTTGGTCTTCTCCTATCAAAATCTCCTTTTCGCTTCTAGGAGGCTAGAATATTTGATTCCACCTCAAGGGCAGAATCTTGCATGAGAGATAATGTTGGTGACCTCCTTTCTCTCAACAATAAACAAAAATTTGAGTCAAAAGCATCAGAATATGTGATCTTGGCAGAAGCATCTGAAGGTTTTATCTCTGCTGGTATTTTACCATACATTCGGTTAAATATTTTAGTGAAATCAGAGAATGACTCACTATTTTGTTTCCTTAGGTTTCTTAATTCTGTGATATAGTAGACAAAATCTCTCCTGTCACCCCAATGTTTCAAAAATGTCTCATCCAATTGCTCGATTCTAGCTATGGAACTAGTAGGGAGTTCTTTGAACCATTTCCTAGCATGGCCATATAGGCTTTGGACAAAGACTTGTGTCCAAACATCTTCTTCTTCAATATTAAGGTTTTCAACATAATTGTAGAAAGCCTCAATATGTTCTTTAGCAGACACATCGCCTTCACCTGTGAATTTGGGCATAGACTTATGATAGTCTCCCGTTGGCATGGTTGATACTGGGTTTGGCAATATGAGTGGTGCATACCTAGTAGCTAGGATTTGTTGCATCTTTGTCAAAGGAGGTGGTGCAACCATAACTATCAAGGGTGAGAAAGGTGATGGTTTCTTTTTCAAGTCTTCAATACTGGAGGAATGCGAAAGAGGTGAATCTTCTAATAGGAAAGAGGTCTGATAAGAGGCTCTGTAAAAATTTGCAAGTTGTCTAGCTAAATTTCCTTCACCTTTAGCAGATAGCTCTTGGAGGAGATGTTCAACAGCAAGGAGGCTAGTATAAATGTTCAAATGATCTTCTTGTTGTTGAGAATGAAAAGACTCAAGGGAAGAAGAACTGTGGCTTCTTTCTAAAGTCTTGGATGTTTTTTCAATCAAATTTAAATCTATCAATTTATCATCATTAGTATTTTCCTTTTGATCAAAAGGAATTTATTCTTCTATAGTATTTACAACTGTTTTTTCATCATTTCTCTCTGAAAAGAACTCAAATTTTTCTGTAGTAGATTTTCCAGAACTGAAAAGAGGATTACCTTCCATATCCGATCTTGAAGTTTGACCCTGAATTGTTTTTACTTTCCTGAGAATTAGTTCTGGATTGGACACTGGTGTGATAGGTGATTCTTGAGGATTCTCCCTAGTACTGATCCTCTTAAGAGCCAGGATGAACTTGTGGAGTCACCAGATAGATAATTACAACCAAATAAAAATGTCTAATCTTTGTCTATCATCAAAGAACAACTCTGTGTCATATCCCAGGAAAGCAGAACTTGAATTTCGTCTCCCTGGCAACAACGCCAATTTGTTATCACTCCAAGAAACTCCTTAGGGTTGTAGGCTAAGGATTCTTGGTAACTTAAGAAATCACTAACAATCAAGTGTTTGGAACAATGGGATAACTGAGAAGGCTTAGCAAAAAGAAAACATGTCATGCCTCTACATAAACAGTGCTTCGAGAAACTAGATATCAGTTATAGAAAATAATCAAGGTATGAAGAAAAACATTCAAGATAACCAAGTACAAACCTGTAGGGTTATACAAGAATATAAAGGATATCTAATTCATATCCATGAGCTATATCAGAAGATGACAGTTCTGAACAACTAAACTGAATAGAATTGAATATAGAGTAATGGAAAATGTGGACAGACTGATATATAATGACCAAAGAAAACTCTCGTTCATATGGCAAGATAGTGTCAAAGTACATAGCCAAAAATGTATCCAGAATTGAACATTTGTCTCTTAGAAAAGATAGGCATTTATAGCCTTTTACAATCAGTTTTTATGATCCTAAGAACTTGGATCTGTATCTAAAAATAGCAATTCAAATTAACTAAGCAACTTGATAACAAAGACTTTATCACTAGACTAGCATTCGAATTGTCTTCAATCTCAAAATTTGACATCTATATTCTTCAACTCCTGGAATATGTGATGTTATGAAACATGGCAAAGGCACCTGTCTTTGTTGCTGTATTTCTTCAGTGTTCATAGTCGATACTTTAGGAAATCAGTTTAGCATGTGGTACTCAAAAACTCCCATGAATCTTTGATGCAGAGTCTTTTTCGATCAAGTTGTTATCCCTTAAATGCTCTGGAACCTCTTTAAACACTGTCAAAAATGACCTGCTCCATCCTTAGCCTTCAATTATGCTTTTTCTTCTTTCACCATCTAACTCACCTTATGATTTGCTGGTTAGCTGATGAAAGTGCTGCCTTTCACCGGCTAACTGGTTGTAAAATTGCGCTGTGCGCTGGTGAAAGCTCTGCCTTAGCCCAAAATGAAATTTCACCTCCAAAACTGTGATTCCATTAAAAACTCAATGTGTCTCTGCTTTATCCCCTTGCATGTTCACAACAACCTGAGCAAGCACTTGCAAATATGGGTGTGACTTTTGCTTTTGCTTCAATTTTCTGATTTTCCTTTTAAGGCGCTTTGCTAGCCACCATAGACTATTATAGTCTTTGGTGATTTTCTGTTTCCTCTTCTTTTCCTTGACACTTTCATGAGCCAGCTTTTCAAATGCAGCATTTGTTTCTACAAAATTATCAGATAGCTTATTGTATATTTCCTTTATTACTCTCTCTAAGACCTCTTGCTGAGTGATCACTTCTTTGAGTTGCTTGATTTTCTGTGTTTTCTTCGACTTAGTGCTCTTTGAAGTTTCCCCTTCCTCGGTGTGAGTAAAGGTCTCACAATTCTGTGCAAACTCAATGGAATATTCAGGACTTTTGATGGCAGGGCTCTCATCTTCTTGCTTTGGTTCTGAGTCTATGTGTAGCAGGTTTAAAATGTTTGTTCTCCTTTCTGTAGGCTGCTCTGTAGTAGTTTCAAAATTCAATTTTTTCTTTGACTTGTAAGATTTCACACCAGAGATTCTATCTTCTGGAAGTCTTGGAAGGGTTCTCCTCTTCCTTGAGCTACTTTGAGGAGTCAATTGCATCTTTCCAGCTTTCCTCTGTTCATTCATGGGATGAGTTTGAGTTTCAAAGCCCTCCCAAAAAAAAAAATGTTGCCAGGGCCTTCCCTTCTGTCTTAGCTCCTCCAGAATTATCAATTTAATAAGGCCAAAGTGGCAAAGAGTGTTATTCATACTTAGAGGTTTAGCTCTAATCTTTTTACAGATTTTAGTTAAGCTCTTGTGCAAGAAGAAAGGTAGATTTAGGAGAGTTTTACCTGTGAAATGGTCTAAGAGCTTGAAATGATATAACATCAGTTTGTCGTACCTGCCTTTTGAAGTTATGTAGAGTCAGATTCCCTTAAACAAATCCTGCCACTCATCTTCTAAATGGGAAACTGGCATGCTCTTCTTCCATGCATTATGTCTGAATTCTTCCTTCAAATATGCTCTGAAATTTAAGTTTTTGGTGGCAGTCGTTTTGAACCAACTCTGGCTCGATCTTGGTAAGTTGGTCACTGCAGTGATGGTAGCTTCATCCACGATGATATCTAAGGACCCAACATAGGCTTTATTTCTATCAAACGTTTTAGCAAAAGCCTCTGATGTTGATTGGTGACAACCATTCTGTAGCCTTTCAACATATTCCATACAGCCTACGTTTGAGAAGTGTTTTTGCACTTCTGGATGCGTCTGTAGGAAGGATAGACTGTCCAATTCTTTTCTCAGTAAAGAACCACTGTGTCTCCTCGCCATCTACAACTCAAAACCCGAAACGATTTTGTACACAAACCACTACAATATGTCATTTGGGCCGAGGTCTTGTGATGGTGAAAACACTCGGCTCTATCTTTCAACATTAAAAACTTAGCATACATTTGTGGGTGATGTGCGTTGGGGAAGCGATGGGCCGATTTGATGTCACCGGCCAAGTAGTACTACTCTTGCACCTGTGATGATGGATTCAAATTCGCCATTTCCGATGTCATGATTGTGAAGCATGCATTACTGAATGAGATCTACTTTGCAATCTGATTTAGTCATGCAMACCCAAGTCTCCATCATTATCCACTTTCACCAGCGCATCATAATTGATTGCATGACATGGGTTGAGTGTGTCATCATTTGATTTTTTAAGAAGTGGATAAAACACACGTGATCCCCGCTTTCACCAGCTAATGGCCCATGAGAAGCGCTCCTCAGCTGTTGAAAATCGYCGCTTTCACCAGCTAACAACCCGTGAGAAATGCTCCTTAGCTGTTGAAAATCAACGCTTTCACCAGCTAACCATCATCTTTAAAACACGTGTTAGCTTTTGAAAGCATTTTATGAAAATTTTAAAGAGAAGACCTTTATGGGTCGTCTTATTTCTAAGACAAAAATTAAAGCCTAAGTCTTGCTACTAGAAAAACTCAAAACCAAATTTGAGAAAACTATCAATAGCCATGCTATCAACCACAAAATGCAACCATAGTGACAGATTCATTTTGGGAGCTAACACTATCATTTAATGATGATCTTCTCTGGTGATTGTTTTTTATCCTTTTAGAGGGAAATCCTTTGGTTTATGGATCTTGGCCTTGAATCCCTTCCATCAATGCATCAATTGTTCCAATGACCTCCTTGATAGCTCTGCAAGGGCTTTAATTACATTCCCTAACCTTAAGAAAAAATATGCACCAAATAAAATGCTAAGAAAACCAATCATTTGTTTATCCACAAAAATTTCACTCATTAGGTACATGGTGTTGTAAATACCTTGTGTTTTAGTGGATAATAGGAAAGAGATTTGTTGGAATAGGCTTGGAACGAATGGTTTAAAAATAGAGGAACCCAAAAACACTTGATTCCCCTTCCCCTTCACATCCTATGGGGCATTATATGGATCACAAGAAATGATACAATATTCAAGGACATTCAACCCTTGCCCTCTAATATAGTATATAGTTTTGAATATCCCTTCACTCCACTGGTTGGTCACTAGAAACAAAATTATCGGTAGATTGTTACATGGTTGGAAGTGGATTACATAACGCCATATGGTTTCATCATCATCGTCGTCGTCGTTGTCGTCGTCTTCATCGTCATCGTCGTCATCGTCATCATCTTCGTCGTCATCGTCGTCGTGGTCATATTCCCTTAATGTATTTTGACCCCAAACACTATAACCTCTAACCACTATGATCCTAAAAACATTGACTATGACATTAAACCATTACACATTATCCTCATCATCATCATCCTTGTCATCATCATCATCATCATATAATATAATATTTAATTATATAATATGTAATATATCATGTTTATATAATATATATAAATAATATATTTATGTATATTATATATATAACATAGCATACCCCAAAATAAATAAATAAATAAATAAAAATAGAAATTATATAATATATATTAAAATTAAAATTAAATAAAACACAAACAAAACCCATTACTGATCATATCAATTTGCACACAACCAAGGGAAAGGAGATCACTACGCAAACTAAGGGGAAAAAGAAGACTATGAGGGTGAGGACATAGACTGCCAGGGCATAGAGGGGAGATAGACTATGAGGGAACGAAGGGGAGATAGACTGCGAATGCGAGGGTGAGGAGATAGACTACGAGGGTGAGGAAATAGACTGCAAGGGCACAGAGGGGAGATAGACTACGAGGGTGAGTTGAGGGAATAGATATAGACTGCAAATGATAATAGACTTGGAGGGAGAGCCGAGGGAACATATATATACTAAGAGGGTGAGAAGATAGACTCTGGCGTCACAAAGGGGAGATAGACTATGAGGGCACAAAGATAGAGTGTGAGGGTAAGCGGAGGGAACAAAGGGGAGATAGACTGCGAATGGAGATAGACTACAAGGGTGAGTGAGGGCACTGAGATAAACTGTGAGGGAATGAAGGGGATATACATTGTAAGGGCACAAATATAAAATGTAAGGGAACAAAGATAAACTATAAGGCCACAGAGATAGACTGTGAGGGCACCAAGAATGGTGAGTACCTCTACATTTGAATTTGTGTAGGGTTTTATTTTAGAATTTTATTTTAGGGTTTTAATGTATATTTGAATGCTCTTGTCAATGGAAAATAGTTGAAATCTTACTATAACAAAATATGAAATTCTATATCTATTTCAATGATGTTATGTCTTTGTGTGAATTTCCAAACAGGAGGAAAGATAAATATTTGACCAAAATTAGAAATTCCTGCATATCTCTCTGCAGTTAGAGCATTGTATGCATGTGGATATATAACTTGTGGGAAAGAAACCTTGTTTACCAATATCCTTCTTTCACTTCACATTTATAATGACGAGAATTTGTTTGAGTTGAGATGCTTATGAGTGGCTCAAACTGTATAATTTCAGCAAACCGGATGGTCACAAAATAATTCTTCATGAAAAATCACAATAGGGTGTTGAGGATAAATGCAACAGATCAAGAGGATATTTTTTGAATGGAACTATGATTTCCACCCTTTGGATTTTCATTCTCTGTTGGGTCCACTACATCTCTTGAACTTTCCTTCCAAACTCATTACAATAAGCATCACCCAACTTGTTCATAGTTAGGAATTCCATTTCTTCCATAAGGTACTAGTGCGAGAATTCATTGATTTTGAGAACCCTCGAGCATTTATGGATTTTATCATTCACCTTAATAAATGTTTGGTGGTACTTTGCATTGAAGTAATTTAGAATAAACTAGCCTTTCTTTAATTACAATCTCTGCCATTGTATGTATGCATCATCAAGGTGTCCCATGGGATAGAATTTATCTTTCAAGGTTGTCTTAAACTCTTCCCTCATGGTGATGGACCACTGTGCTTGTTCTATCTGATGGGTATACTATCACCACCATAAGATTTCATTTTCAACAAATTTGAGAGATACAAAAACATGAACTTATTAAAACTATTGAAATCAATGAAGATCCTTGTAGAGGATCTCACTAGTCAATTGAATATAATGAAATTTCCTCTTAAGTGGATGCTAATCATACACTACCAAATTCTCAATATACTCCAAATTCAATTAAAAAAAATAAAATCTAAATGCAAGAAACCTAAGGGAATGTCTCTAGTGTCCTCATGAGGGTCATGTTTCTAGTTTGTGACTCTAAGGAGTCCCAAATTTGTGAAACCCGCCATCATCCACCTAAAACCTTTTGGTGTACCCTTTTCCCTAAACAAACGACTCTTATCCCTGATTTAGATCCTCATTTTTTGTTCCGCGATACTACCCCCCTTTATGATGTTCTTGAGAAGCCTCCAATACACATCTCATATCCCCCCTCTTCATGCCATTTAGCCTCCTATGATGTGACATTAACAGAGCTACCAAGGTTATGAGCACTAGTAGGGACACTAATGAGGAAGGCTTCTAGGTCTAGATCCTCATACATGGTATCCACTTTTTGGATATTCACTTTTTGGACTTCCATATTGTTGATTTGTTTAACCATGATTTTTTTTTAGGTTTCCCTCAAACATGGTCCCATCATATCATCCACTTGATTTTCAAATCAAGATCTAGTTTAGATCCAAACATTTATAGGACCATCATGATTGGACACACCTTCTCTAAGATTTATTCTACAATCTTCCATCCATGGATTTTTTATGAGCTTCAGAGGCACTTTAGGACCAAAGGATGGGTAGGTTTCCACTCAATTACCAAACCATTAATCATATTTTTGTGTTTCTACTAAGGATATCTTCCACCACTCTTCAAAATTCCTTTGATGTTTTGTGGACTTTCAAAAAGTATTTGAATTAGTCTTGAGAAAGGCCTTGTTCTAGAGGCTCCACAACATTGGCATTTTGAAGACCCTATTGGTTTCCATAATGAACTCTATCAATTCTTGGTTTCTTACACACCATCCATGACCTTCTTGACTTCATCGAGAGTACCACTAGGGTCAAGTAGGGGTGCCCTCTTTCACTGACTCTCTTCAAGACTTGTGATTGATGAGATATCATCTTTTCTCATAGAGAATATTAAAGATCGGGACAAGTGTATTCTACATCATGTATTGATCTCTCTATTTCTTTTTCATATGTGATATCCCTAGACTCGTCACCTTGAGGCCATTTCAAATTAGTCTCCTTCCTTCAGAGACTTTAGATTCTTGGGGGCTCTATGTTTGGCAGGGTTCAATACTTGTATCTTAAATTATGTTCTTTCAAGTCTTTTACCTCAAGAAAGTCCCTAAGGTGTGTTCATTGTTGGTTTTCAAAGGTTTACTCGATTACTTCAATCAATGACCATTTCATTGGATCGACTTCCTCCCTTTCAGGTACTCTTTAGATGTCCCAAGTGAACTCCTATTGTCTAAACATATCCTAAATAGGGTAATCAAAGAGTACATATACAAACGATATATCTAAGTCACTTGGACTACACCCCCTTAGAGTCTTAGCCTTAATATGGCCTTTTATTCCAAGAACTTTTTTCACTTGATTGACAACCTTATTATCATACCTCCATATTCACCCAGACACTATATGCGTGCCCTCAATATCCCCTTTGGTCATGTTGGGTGGGCTCTCACTAGCTTGGGGTTGACATTGATCACCACATCCTGGTCGGACAGGTTTTTCTAGTTATGCCACTTTCAGGAAACAAAGATAGAGAGACTATGAGATCAAAGGATATATTGTTTCCTTTACCAAGACTCCAAGATTTACCTCTCCACTTCTTTTGTTATCCTAACCATAAGTTCCTTCCTCTCTTAATGAGAGATTTTCCAACAAATATTTTAGTCTTTGCATACCCCAACTCATTTAGAGACCATCAAGAGGATAAACTCTTCCTTCTCAGTTGTCCTATAAGCTAAGGGTAACAAGTGATATATAGATATTCACACCACTTCAAACTCCAAATCAGTGAGACCTCAAGCTACCTCTCTCCCTCCACCAGAAAATTTGATCGACATCCTTAAGACCCTTGTAGAGTTGCCTTTCTAGAACCTAGGACAAACGCTACCAATCCAACAAATGAATCAACTCTTAGAGATATTAGACTCTAGCCCCCCTCGCTAATATTACTACTCTCCAAGTCAAATTGAGTGCTAAGATTGCACCCCTTTAAGGTCTTATCCCTAATATGACCTTTTATTTTGAGCACTTTTTGTACTCAATCAATGACCTTACTAACAAATCTATGTATTCATGAAGACACTAGAGACGTTCCCTTAGGTTTAAAGTCAAGGGGCCATTAGAGACACCCTTGAGGGCACAACCATCTAGGGACAAACTTGATGGATTCCAAAGTCAAGGTTTATGGATTCCAAACTTTATGCAACATGCAACTTGTGCAAGATCAACACGTCAACACATCAAACTTTATGAAACATGAAACTTATGCAACTTTATGCAACTTTATGCAACTATGCAACTAATGCAACTACCCAAATTTATGCAACATGAAACTATGCAACTTATGCAACTTTCTGCAACTATGCAACTTTATGCAACAATGCAACTTATGCAACTTTATGCAACTATGAAACTTATGAAACATGCAACTTTATGCAACATGCAACTTATGCAACTACGCAACTATATGCAAGTTTATGCAACTATGGAACTTATGCAACTTTATGCAACTTATGCAACTTTATGAAACTTTATGTTTATAGGCCTCCCCATTAAGAGGCTTTTTGGTCTCCAAAATATTAGAGGACCAATCTAGAACAATGTGCTATATTTATGTTTCTCTTGAACATGGATCTAACTATGAATGTTGGATTTCATTACTGGCTCAAGTTATTTCTATGGATATATCTCTAGTTGGATTTGAAAGAGAGTGAAAATATCAAATCTCAAGAATCACCAAGTTCATTTCTACGATATACCAATTTTGAATCACTCGTTTGATGTCTACAATATCCTCTTTCACATTGGGTCACCAAGGCCCCATAATGAGTTACAATCCTCCTTGCACTACACCAATTATCCCTCATCTGCATACTCATGGGATGATCTCTAATGTGATTCTCTATGCAACTCTCATATGCCATATCTCTCATTCAAAATGTGTCCAATCCTTATTATTTGTATATTGACAAACTACTAGTTTCACCATTGATATTAATTAATGGTTTGCATAGCCTACAACTCTAGTTTAATTCGCTTCTCTATGTTACTCCACATTTAGTCGAAAAAAAATTGACAATCATTTTTTATCATATTGGCATGTTTCAAGGTTTGTATAAAGGAAGGAATTCTTTCAATCTAAATAAAGAGGAATTGATACAAAATAAGGGCATCCTTACCAAGTACAACATCCAAAGAAAGCCTGAGAATGCCCAACCAATCGTCTCTCTCAACTAGATAGCATGGGGAATGAGGGTCACTCCTTCACTGGTGTTTCTATATTCAAGTATTTGGTTCTTAACAAGTGGTATCAGAGCACTTTCCTTGGCAAGAAGTGTGGACATATATTTTTATTTTTTGCATATTTATTTTTTCTGGAAAAAAAGAGGACCGTGATATTACGGATGATTTATATACGTTTTGGTACAAAATTTGAAAGAACAAGTTGTATATATGAACTCCTCTCAAAAAAATACCCAAGTTAAAAAATACAATCGACTGAAATGGAGTTTTGGAAGTCAAGTTATTTGCATTTTAAAATATGCATTTTTCAGGGGTTTTTTTTTTCCACGGACGACCTTGTGATTTTTCTAATTTGTGTAGCATCTGAGGCTGAATTTAATTTTTTTTTTTGCAGATTTGAGTTCCTCTCACAATTTCACCCAATTTCAAAAAACAATCGTCCAAATCGGAGCTCTCAAAATGAAGATATCGTTGTTTTAAAATCAGTTATGTTTTTTAGTTTTTCATGACAGTGGCAAGACTACAAAGTTCATAAATTTTCATAGGGTGCTCAGATTGTTACTAGATCAATGCCATTGAATAAATTATTTTAAGATTTTTTTTTGGTATATTTAATGTGGTGTTTCCAATGGATATTTCCACTCCAACCCTTGAATAAATTCTATAGATCATTGAAGCATTCAAAGCCCAACTGTGTGACACATTGTATAACACATTGCATGACATATTGCATGACCTTGCAGATGGCCTCAATGATAGTTTTCATAGTATTCAAGATTCATTGGATATCATGCAGGACAAATATCTTATGGCATACATTAGGGATGAATATAATCAAGAAATATATGCTTGGTATTATTTTGAGGCCAATTGTGATGATTGGTATATGGATAATTGCCATTTTTGGGATGACAACCACTTCCATATTTTATTTGATGACTCTACTCCACCTTCTATAGAGCACATCAATGTGACACATCAGGAGATAGTTATGATTACCATTGTCCATCTTGCATATTCTACAATGGTATTGTTCCTTCCAGATTCAGCCTTGACCATTTCCCACTTGTTGGATCATGTTGTCATTGATGCCAATGGTTTGATTGATTGATGTTATTGATGTCAAGTGATTGATTGATGCCACAGTATTGATTGATTGATGATTGATGTCAAATGTAATATGTATTATCCTTGATGAGAATGGATATATTTCAAGTATATGATGCATATTATGTCATGCATAGATGAAGATGGATCGATGAGTTGTCATTGATACATTATGCAAAGACGAAGATGGATTGATGTGATTTCCTTGATATATGATGCATAGTTAGATTGATAATTATAGTCTTATCATGGTTGATAAAGTGCACAAATGGATGAACTCCAAAGTGGTACCCTTATGGTGAAATCCCTCACAGGAATACTTTTTATGGATGATCTATCCTAGAAGAATGGTTGGAGAATCCATGGTTGATTGTGGAATAATGAGATGAAGATCAATGAAGTTGTTGGTGAAACTATCCTAGATGGATATTGCTTTTCATGCCATTTTCGGTGGTGTGTGGAATGTCACATAAATCCTCATGGTTTGAGAGTGATGGCCTTATGAAGTTGAAGGACCCTCATATATTGGCTTGAAGCCGTGATTAAAAATAAGAAATCATTATTTAAATGGTAAAGTGAAGTGGCAAAGAAGAAATAATTATTTAAATGATAAATAAAATGACAAGTCAAAGAAGATTATTTAAATATTCAAGTGAGATGAAAAAATCAAGAAGGAATATTTAAATGGTAAATTAATGAAGAACTTTCTGTTTATGGAAATTGGTTAACCTTAAAATGCGGAAATTAGGATAAGTGACCTAAAAATGGGTTAAGTGACCTAGAAGATGAAGAGTATGAATAAGAGGCAAGGGTATCTTGTGAAATACACCTTAGTAAGTATCTTTTGTGTGTATCTCTTGAGCATGATTGAAGATATATTATGAGAGAGAGAAGGTATGGAGGATTTCATGTACGCATCAAAGTTTCGGCAATGTCTAAGATATTGACGGAAAAAGTCTCGGAGCTTCAGAACCCCAAGTTTTTGAAGTATACACAGGATGTAGTGGGCCAAGATGCATACACACGCGTGATGTATGAGGATAGGGCACGTACAGTGGATAAAATCGTGGATATTTGTGTTTGAGCTAATGACTGGTTGTTGAATACTAAAGCAGGTTCTAGGTATTCACTTTATGGGCTCAGATTTTCCACAGAGATTCTGGTATGGCTATATTGTTGTCTTGATGGATACTTTTGTTTGTTGTGTGGTGAATGCTTAATACATTCTTGATATGGCTCTTCTGATGTGGTTTATGTTGGTTGATGGAGTGAGCAAAACTCTTATGATTCAGTGCTGATATGATTTCTATAGTATATCGGTTGCTCATACATGATTGACTAGCATTCATATTGTATGGTTGAGAAGCATGAATAAGGTATTGGAGAGCTTGGATGTGTCGTGATTGGTTATGGGTCAGTTTGGACAGTAAAATATAGAAGAGAATATGATTGCAAGTTGCAGAGGATTTGAGATGATTTTGAAGAGAAAACCCTAAGTAACTCAGAAGGCATACACAGGTTCTAATACAGACTAACCACACACACACACGGGTTGTAGTGAGCCAAGAGGCGTACACACGCAGTCTGCAATACTGACAAGTCGTGTACCTGTGACATATTGATATTTGTGGATGATTGTTTCCTCATCTCAGTTGGTGTTGAGGATGTAGGTTGAGTCTTGCATATAGAGTTGGCGCTCTTGTAGAGTTGTACTCTATTCAGTTGTTGCTGAAAAACCCCAAGGATTGAAGTCCGTAATAAAAATAAAATTGTACATACATCTTGTGTTCTTTGTGTTCCTTGTGGTGATGATTTGCTAATGATATATTTATGATATATGTTGTTGATATGTGTTCACATATTACTGGTTATAAATGACAACAAAAAGTAATGAGTAAATAGTGATTGCTAACTAATGAGTTTTGTGTAAGAGGGAAGTTTTGGGAAAAGAACTCCACACTCATTCACCCCCCCTCTAAGTGTGGTCGGTGTGTCCAACAATTGATATTAGAGAGGGCCTTCACTATAACCTTGACAATATTGGAGGAGATCTATAGAAACACAAATGGATGATGAAGTTCCGATACTTGATGTAGAAAATTATTCTACCTGGAGAATAGAGATGAGAGTAGATTTGAAGGAAATGAGAATAGGTATTTGGAATACAACCATTGGTCGATCCTTTTCTTTGAAGAACAAGTCAAAGTTTGAAGCTCAAAGGGAAGGAAATAAGAATGATGCATTGGCTCTCAAGACCATCCTTAGTGAACTCTCAAGCCCTATCAAAGAGAGCACGGGAGAATGCACTTCCGCCAAGGATCTATGGCTAAAGCTAGAGGAGACATATCAAAACAAGAAAGAAGACATTAAAGACCACTCCATCAAGATCATTAAAGGTAAAGAATGTTCAAAAACTCTTGAATGCACTATTTCTAAATGTGATCTTCAAAACATTTCAAATGAATACAAAGTATCAAGTGATGATGTTAGCACAAATGAAGATCTTGAAGACATTTCAAATGAAAGCAAAGAATCATGTGATAGTGTTGGAAAGAAGGAATATCTTGAAGGTATTTCAAATGAAGGTAAATAATCTCCAAAGACTCTTGATTGCAATGATTCAGAATGTGATGATGTTGAATTTTTCTCTACAAGTGAAAAGAAAATACTGAAATAGTTCGTGTAGAGTTTGATGGTAGTTATTCCATGAAAAGAATAGAATAAGGACTAATAGAATTCAAAAGAAATTATAAGAGTGTCTATATGAATATAGAAATGATCTTTATTATATAGACTACAGCTATATTTTGGATAACACTAAGAAGTTTCTTAGGAGGAGTCAAAGGCACATCTTGAAGTTAAAGGGAATGCTTAAAGAACAAGAAGAGAGTAATCAAACTCAATTAGAAGAAAAGGAAGAAGAGATCACAATACTAAAGAATGAAAAATAATATATGAAGGTAGATGATGATTTTAGCAAAAGTTTTGAAACTATTGTCCATCTCAAGACCCAAATTGAAGAAGCCAAAAGGGTGGAGGAACAATTGAAGAATAAAATTAATGAAAAGGAAGAGTCATCTCATAAAGTTGTTGATCTTAGAAAGAAAGTAGAGAAGTTAAACAAATTCTTTAGTAGCTCACTAATCTTGAACGAGATCTTGGAAAGTCAAACAACACCAAATGATAAATCAGGTCTTGGATACAAAGAAGCTACACATGTTGAAGCAAGCATCTCAAAGATGCACGAGTTAAAGGATGAAGAAAATGTTGAAAGTCAACCATCCAAAGGCAAGGAAGGTTTCTAAAGAACTAAGTAAGAATGACATCAAGAATCTACCTTTACACCTCAAAGAAAATGGACACCAAAGAAAAGGTCTGAAAGTGTTTTTCATGGTCAATGTTATTCATGTAATGAATACGGTCACAAAGCTTTGGAATCTAGATCTTATGATGGGAGAAAGGAAAGAAGATTTCATAACACCATATGATGTTGGAGATGTGATCAAGTAGGACACATTGATGTTCACTGTAACATCGTGATATGCTACAACTGTACTAGATTTGGACACAAGTCCCAGGAGTGTTGGAATACAAGAAGAAATTCCATGATAAGGATTTTAGATAACATGACTAGAAGAAGGAATGAAGTAAGAAAGGGAGACATATTTGAAAAATGGAAGCTCAGAGCTCAAGTTATGAGAAGCGGGTCACCTTCAAAAGTGGGTGAAGAAGACTGAAAAACTAGAGAAGAATAGAATCCCTAAGGGAGGCTCAAGTGTGTCATCTACTGAAGCATATGCAGGTGACAGTGGTAATAGTCACGTACATACGCATGCTGACCTTGAATAGGTCACGTACATACGTGAGCTGTCTATGCAACATGCTGCGTATATGTGGTAAGGCCTTGAGAAAAAAGGAGATGCACATGGTTTGCAACTTGATGTTATGGTATAACTCTCTATTGCAGGGTCTGACATTTTTTGTTGCAGTTTCTGACACTGTTTGTTGTAGGTTTTCATGATTCTATATTGGATTATGTAAGGTGATGATAAAAATAATGAAAGGCCATCTTGGATGCATGGCTCTAACCCATGAGTATGGATTGAGGCATTTTTTGTTGAAGAACAATGTTGGTTATGACAGTGAAGTAATGACACCTTGGTTATGTGATATATCTTGATGATGCTAGCTAGAGATTTCATTGATCTGTTGAAGCATACTACCAGAACATTTGTTTTTGGATGATTATTATTTGATGTAGTGAATGGAGGATTGGTGTTGATCTTTTGGTGTACATGGATGGTACATATTTTTAGTTTCATTGATATATCTTCTGATGTATTGTTGGAATCTTACTGGTTGGAAAACTTGATGCATGCATTTGGGATATGGATAGGCTACATATTGGGACATACAATTGGTGAGTTGATGAGGTTATCATGTTGTACATCATTGATGATCTATATTTGATGCATGATTTGTATATTTCTAGTACATTGGTAGAGGCACCTACTAACAGTTTGATCGGCACATATTTTATGGAAGATTTGGCATACATGCACGAGGATTCACCATATTGTGGTATTGACGCATGGTTGATGTACTTGCTTGGTTCAAGTGCTGATACATGTTGATGTACATGTTTGGTACACACATAGAAGGCATATGCTTGATGATAGTACACCATTGGTATTACTTGATTAGCACAACAATTGGTATTTGTTTTGAGATACATGGTTATGACACTTGGAGGCATATTGGTAGATGCACATTGTTTGTCATATTGGTAGATGCACATGGTTGGCATATTGGTAGATGCACATGTTGGCATATGGTTGATACATTCCATTGATGAGATCTTATGGCACATTGTATGGTATTGATGTACATGGTTGTTGTACATGGGTGTTGTGCATTATGGGGACACAATTGGTACATGATGTACTTAGGTGATGTTATACTCATGATTATCTATTTTATTGTTGACATATATTTTGTTTCAGGATGGTTGGTATGGCATGAGTTTGATGCATAAACAAATCCAAGGATCATCATATGGTAGCATATTGTTCATCTTACAGAGAATATAGGGGGAGACATACCATAGGGGGATTAATTCTTATTCCCATGGTTCTAGGAGGAGAAAATAGCCCTATACTTGAAGAAAGAGAATAGAGGCATAGTTCTAGGGGGAGCAATGGTCACAGGGGGAGTATGAGTGATGCATATTTAGCATTACATCAGAGTCATATCCCTTGTAAAAAATGGGAGAGATTATTCAGAGGAATATCAAAGGCATTCAGACAGGGGGAGCATCCCCAAGGAGAGATCAGATAGGGGGAGCAACCCCAAAGGGAAAGTGGCCCTTTGCCATTGTTGTCAAAGGGGGGGAGATATTCACATTGATGTGATTCATGATTATTGATGGGGAGAGATAGTCACGTTGATATGTTTGATGACTATTGTTGTAGAGCATGCCTTGTCTACATGTTGACATCAATGATTGGTGTTGACATCAATGTTGGTATTGCCATCAATGCCAAAGGGGGAGATTGTTGGATCGTGTTTTCATTGATGCCAATGGTTTGATTGATTGATGTCATTAATATCAAGTGATTGATTGATGCCACAACAATGACTGATTGATGATTGATGTCAAATATAATTTGTATTTTCCTTGATGAGAATAGTTAGATGTCAAGTATATATTGCATATCATTTCATGCATATATGAAGATGGATCAATGAGTTGTCATTGATACATGAAGCAAAGATGAAGATGGATCGATGTGATTTCCTTGATATATGATGCATAGTCAAATTGGTCATTATAGTCTTATCATGGCTGATAAAGTGCATAAATGGATAAACTCCAAAGTGGTCCACTTATGGTGAAAGCCCTCATGAGAAGATGCTTTACAGATGAGTTATCCCAGAATAATGGTTGGAGAACCCATGGTTGATTGTGGAATAATGAGATGAAGATCAATGAAGTTGTTGGTGAAAATATCCTAGATGGATAGTGGTTGTCATTTCATTTCCAGTGGTATGTGGAATGTCACATAACTCCTCATGGTTTGAGAGTTATGGCCTTACGAAGTTGAAGGACCCTCATATGTTGGCTTGAAGCCCCAAAAGGTCAAAGAAGTCAAAGTGCTTGAAAAGAAGAAATCATTATTTAAATGGTAAAGTGAAGTGACAAAGAAGAAATGATTATGTAAATGATAAAGTAAAATGACAAAGTCAAAGAAGATGATTTAAATATTAAAGTGAGGTGACAAAATAAAGAATGAATATTTAAATGGTAAAGTAATGAATAACTTTCTATTTATGGAAAGTGGTTAACCCTAAAATGAGGAAATTAGGTTAAGTGACCTAGAAGATGAATAGTATAAATAAGAGACAAGAGTCTTTTGTGAAATACATCTTGGTAAGTATATTTTGTGTGTATATCTTGAGCATGATTGAAGATCTATTCTGAGAGAGAAAAGGTATGGAGGATCTCATGTACGCATCAAAGTTTCGACAATGTTTGAGATCTTGACGACAAAGTCTCAGAGATTCAGAAACCCTAGTTTTTGAGGTATACACGAGATGAAGTGGGCTAGGACGCGTACACACGTGGGTTGTATGAGGACAAGACATGTACAATGGATAAAATCATGGAGATTTGTGTTTGATATGATTACTGGTTGTTGAAGACTGAAGTAGGTTCCAGATATGCACTCTATGGGCTCAGATCTTCCACATAGATTATGGTATTGCTATATTGTTGTCTTGATGGATAATTTTGTTTGTTGTGTGGTGAATGCTTAAGGCATTTTTGATATGGATGTTGTGATGTGGTTTATGTTGGTTGATGGAGTGAGCAACACTCTTATGATTCAATGCTGATATGATTTCTATAGTATACTGGTTTCTCATACATGATTGAGTAGCATTCATATTGTATGGTTGAGAAACATGAATAAGTTAAAGGAGAGCTTGGATGTGTTGTGACTGCCTGTGGGTCAGTCTGGACAGTAAAAGACAAAAGAGAATATGATTGCAGGTTGCAGAGGATCTGAGTTGATTTTGAAGAGAAAACCCTAAGTAACTCAAAAGACATATGCAGGCTCTAATAAAAACTAACCGCATACACACACGGGTTGTAGTGAGCCAGGATGTGTACACACACGGATTGCACTACTGACAGGTCGCGTACCTGTGACATATTGATATCTGTGGAGGATTGTTGCCTCATCTCAGTTGGTGCTAAGTATGTAAGTTGAGTCTTGCATATATAGTTGGTGCTCTTGTAGAGTTGTACTCTATTGAATTGTTGCTGAAAAACCCCAAGGATTGAAGTCCTTAATAAAAATAAAATTGCACATACATATTGTGTTATTTTTGTTCCTCGTGGTGATGATTTGCTAGTGATATATTGATGATTTATGTTGCTGATATATGTTCACATCTAACTGGTTATAAATGACAACAATGAGTAATGAGTAAATAGTGATTGCTAACTAATAATTTTTGTGTAAGAGGGAAGTTTTGGGAAAAGGTATCCACATTCATTCAGCCCCCCTCTAAGTGTGGTCGGTGTGTCCAACAATTGGTATCAGAGTGGAACTTCACTATAAGTCTTAACAAGCTTGGAGGAGATCTATAGAAACACAAATGGATGATGAAGTTCCAATCCTTGATGAGGAAAATTATTCTACATGGTGAATAGAGATGAAAGTACATTTGAAGGAAATGAGAATAAGTATTTGGAAGGTAGCCATTGGTGGATCAGTTTCATTGAAGAACAACTCAAAGTTTGAAGCTCAAAGGGAAGGAAAGAAGAATGATGCATTGGCTCTCAAGACCATTCTTAGTGGATTCTCAAGCCCTATCAAAGAGGTTATAGGAAAATGCACTTCTGCCAAGGATCTATGGCTAAAGCTAGAGGAGACATATAAAAACAAGAAAGAATATGTTGAAGACCACTCCATCAAGATCATTAAAGGTAAAGAATCTCCAAAAAATCTTTAATGCACTATTTCTAACTGTGATGTTGAAAACATTTCAAATGAAGAAAAAGAATCAAGTGATGATGTTAGCACAAATGAAGATCTTGAAGAAATTTCAAATGAAAGCAAAGATTCATGTGATGATGTTGGAAAAAAGGAAGATCTTGAAGGTATTTCAAATGAAGGTAAAGAATCTCCAAAGACTCTTGATTGCAATGATTCAAAAATGTGATGATGTTGAATTTTTCTCTACAAGTAAAGAAAAAAATATAGAAATAGTTTGTGTAGAGTTTGATGGTAGTTATCCCATGAAAATAATAGAAGAAGGACTATTAGAAGTTCAAAATAAATTTGAAGAGGGTCTATATGAATATAGAAATGATCATTATTATATAGACTATAACTATCTTTTGGATAGCACTAAGAAGTTTCTTAGGAGGAGTCAAAGGAACATTTTGAGTAGTGAGTAAATAGTGATTGCTAACTAATGAGTTTTGTGTAAGATGGAAGTTTTGGGAATATATATCCACACTCATTCACCCCCCCTCTAAGTGTGGTTGGTGTGTCCAACAATTGGTATCAGAGCAGACCTTCACTATAAGTCTTAACAAGCTTGGAGGAGATCTATATAAACACAAATGGATGATGAAGTTCCAATCCTTGATGAGGAAAATTATTCTACATGGTGAATAGAGATGAAAGTAAATTTGAAGGAAATGGTAATAAGCATTTGGAAGGCAGCCATTGGTGGATTAGTTTCATTGAAGAACAAGTTAAAGTTTGAAGCTCAAAGGGAAGGAAAGAAGAATGTTGCATTGGCTCTCAAGACCATTCTTAGTGGACTCTCAAGCCCTATCAAAGAGAGCATAGGACAATGCACTTCCGCTAAGGATCTATGGCTAAAGCTAGAGGAGACATATCAAAACAAGAAAGAATATGTTGAAGACCACTCCATCAAGATCATTAAAGGTAAAGAATCTCCAAAAACTCTTGAATGCACTATTTATAACTATGATCTTGAAAACATTTCAAATGAAGAAAAAGAATCAAGTGATTATGTTAGCACAAATGAAGATCTTGAAGACATTTCAAATGAAAGCAAAGAATCATGTGATGATGTTGGGAAAAATGAATATAATGAAGGTAAAGAATCTCCAAAGACTCTTGATTGCAATGATTCAAAATGTGATGATTTTGAATTTTTCTCTACAAGTGAAGAAAAAAATCTAGAAATAGTTTGTGTAGAGTTTGATGGTAGTTATCCCATGAAAATAATAGAAGAAGGACTATTAGAAGTTCAAAATAAATTTGAAGAGGGTCTATATGAATATAGCAATGATCATTATTATATAGACTATAACTATCTTTCAGATAGCACTAAGAAGTTTCTTAGGAGGAGCCAAATGCACATCTTGAAGTTAAAGGGAATTCTCAAAGAACAAGAAGAGAGTAATAAGACTCAATTACAAGAAAAGGAAGAAGATATCACAAGACTAAAGAAATAAAATTAAGATATGAAGGTATATGATGAGATTAGCAAAAGTTTTGAAACTATTGTCCATGTCAAGACCTAAATTGAAGAATCCAAAAGGGTAGAGGAACAATTGAACAATCAAATTAATGAAAAGGAAGAGTCATGTCATCAGTTAAAAACTGAAGTTGTTGATCTTAGAAAGAAACTAGAGAAGTCAAACAAATTCTTGAATAGCTCACTAATCTTGAACGAGATCTTGGAAAGTCAAAGATCACCAAATGATAAATCGGGTATTGGATACAAATAAGCTACACATGTTGAAGAAAGAACCTCAAAGATGCATGAAGTAAAGGATGAAGAGGGTTGCAAGTCAACCATCCAAAGGCAAGGAAAGTTTCAAAATAACTAAGGAAGAAAAACATCAAGAAGCTACCTTTACACCTCAAAGAAAATGGACACCAAAGAAAATGTATGAAAGTGTTTTTCATGGTCAATATTATTCATGTAATGAATATGGTCACAAAGCTTTGGAATGTGGATCTTATGCAAGGAGAAATGAAAGAAGATTCCATAACACCATAAGGTGTTGGAGATGTGATCAAGTAGGACACATTGTTCTTCACTATAACACCATGAGATGCTACAACTGTAGTGGATTTGGCCACAAGTCCCAAGGGTGTTGGAACACAAGAAGAAATTCCATGATAATGAATTCACATAGCATGACTAAAAGAAGGAATGAAATAAGAAAGAGAGACATCTTTGAAAATATGGAAGCTCAAAGCTCAAGTTTTGGGAAGCAGGGTCACCTTCAAAAGTGGGTGAAGAAGACTGAGAAACCAGAGCAGAATGAAAGCCCTAGAGGAGGCTCAACTATGTCATCTACTAAAGCATACAAAAGTGACAGTGGTAACAGTCGCATACATACACAGGATCACCTTGAATAGGTCACGTACATATGCGAGTTGTCTGTGCAGCATGCCACGTATATGTGGTAAATCCTTGAGAAAAAAGGCAATGCACATGGGTTGCAGCTTGATGTTATGGTATAACTCTCTGTTATGGGGTATGACATTATTTGTTGTAGGTTCTGACACTGTTTGTTGTAGGTTTTCATGATTCTATATTGGATTATGTAAGGTGATGATAAAAATAATGAAAGGCCATCTTGGATGCATGGAACTAACCCATGAGTATGGATTGAGACATTTTTTGTTGAAGAACAATGCTGGTTGTGACAGTGAAGTTATGACACCTTGGTTATGTGATATATCTTTATGATGCTAGCTATAGATGTCATTGATCTACTGAAGCATACTACTAGTACATGTGTTGTTGGATTCTTATTATTTGATGTAGTGAATGGAGGATTGATGTTGATCTTTTGGTGTACATGGCAGGTACATATTTTTAGTTTCACTAATATCTCTTATGATGTATTATTGGAATCTTACTGGTTTGAAAACTTGATGCATGCATTTGGCATGTGGATGGGCTACATATTGGGACATGTAGTTGGTGAGTTGATGAGGTGCTCATGTTGTACATCATTGATGATCTATATTTGATGCATGTTTGGTATATTTCTAGTACATTGGTAGAGGCACTTACTAGCAGTTTGATCGTCACATATTTTATGGAGGATTTGGAATACATGCATGAGGATTCATCATATTGTGGTATTGGTGCATGGTTGATGTACTTGCTTGGTACAAGTGGTGATACATGTTGATTTACATGTTTGGTACACTCATAGAAGGTATATGATTGATGATAGTACACCATTGGTATTACTTGATTAGCACAACAATTGGTATTTGTTTTGAGATACATGGTTATGACACTTGGAGGAATATTGGTAGATGCACATTGCTTGGCATATTGATAGATGCACATGGTTGGAATATTGGTAGATGCACATGTTGGAATATGGTTGATACATTTCATTGATGAGATCTTATGGCACATTGTATGTTATTGATGTACATGGTTGTTGTACATGATTGTTGTGCATGATGGTCACACAATTGGTACATGATTTACTTAGGTGATGTTCTACTCACGATTCTGTATTTTATTGTTGACATATCTTTTGTTTCATGATGGTTGGTATGGCATGAGTTTGATGCATAAACAGGTCCAAGGATCATCATATGGTAGCATATTGTTCATCTTGCAGAGAAGATAGGGGGATTAATTGTTTTTCACATCGTTCTGAGAAGGAGAAAAGATCTCTATACTTGAAGAAAGAGCACAGAGCATAGTTCCAATGGGAGCAATGGTCACAGGGGGAGTATGAGCAATGTATCTTCGGCATTACATCAGAGTGATATCCCTTGTTAAAAATGGGAGAGATTATTCAAAGGAAGACCAAAGGCATTTAGACAGGGGGAGCAACCCTAAGGAGAGTTCAGATAGGGGGAGCAATGCTAAAGGGAAAGTGGCCCTTTTCCATTGATGTCAAAGGGGGAGAGATAGTCACATTTATGTGATTGATGATTATTAATGGGGAGAGACAGTCACATTGATATGTTTGATGGATATTGATGTAGAGCATTCCTTGTCTACATGTTAAAATCAATGATTGGTGTTGACATCAATGTTGGTATTTCCATCAATGCCAAAGGGGGAGATTGTTGGATCATGTTTTCATTGATGACAATGGTTTTATTGATTGATGCCATTGATTTCAAGTGATTCATTGATGCCACACTATTTATTGATTGATTATTGATGTCAAATGCAATATGTATTGTCTTTGATCACAATGGATAGATGTAAAGTATATGATGTATATGATGCCATGCATAGATGAAGATGAATCAGTGAGTTTTCATTGATACATGATGCAAAGATGAAGATGGATTGATGTTATTTCCTAGGTATATGATGCATAGTTAAATTGATCATTATAGTCTTATCATGGTTGATAAAGTGCACAAATGGATGAACTAAAAAATGGTCCCCTTATGGTGAAAGCCCTCACGAGAAGACACTTTACATATGAGTTATCCTATAAGAATGGTTGGAGAACCCATGGTTGAATGTGGAATAATGAGATGAAGATCAATGAAGTTGTTGTTGAAACTATCCTATATGGAGAGTTCTTGTCATTCCATTTTCGGTGGTATGTGGAATGACACATAACTCCTCATGTTTTGAAAGTTATGGCCTTATGAAGTTGAAGGACCCTTATACATTGGCTTGAAGCCCCAAAAGGTCAAAGAAGTCAAAGTGCTTGAAAAGAAGAAATCATTATTTAAATGGTAAAGTGAAGTGGCAAAGAAGAAATGATTATCTAAATGATAAAGTAAAATGACAAAGTCAAAGAAGATTATTTAAATATTAAAGTGAGGTGAAAAAATCAAGAAGGAATATTTAAATGGTAAAGTAATGGAGAAGTTTCTATTTATAGAAAGTGGTTAACCCTAAAAAGAGGAAATTAGGTTAAGTGATCTAAAAATGGGTTAAGTGACCTAGAATATGAAGAGTATAAATAAAATGCAAGGGTCTCTTGTGAAATACACCTTAGTAAGTATCTTTTGTGTGTATCTCTTGAGAACGATTGAAGATCTATTCTGAGAGAGAGAAGATATGAAGGATCTCATGTACGCATCAAAATTTCGACAATGTCTAATATCTTGACAGAAAAAGTCTCGAAGCTTCAAAAACCCTAGTTTATGAGGTATACGCAGTTTGTAGTGGGCCAAGACGTGTACACACGCGGGTTGTATGAGGACAAGGCACATACATTGAATAAAATAACAGAGAATTGTGTTTGTGCTGATGACTGGTTGTTGAAGATTGGAGCAGGTTCTAGATCTGCACTCTATGGGCTCAGATCTGCCATAGAGATTCTGGTATGGCTATATTGTTATCTTGATGGATACTTTTGTTTGTTGTGTGGTGAATGCTTAAGTAATTCTTGATATGTCTATTGTGATGTGGTTTATGTTGGTTGATGGAGTGAGAAGCACTCTTATGATTCAATGTTGATATGATTTCTATAGTATACTGGTTGATCATACATGATTGAGTAGCATTCATATTGTATGGTTGAGAAACATGAATAGGTTATTGGAGAGCTTGGATGTGTTGTGACTACTTGTGGGTCAGTCTAGATAGTAAGAGACATGAGAGAATATGGTTGCAGGTTGCAAATAATCTGAGTTGATTTTGAAGAGAAAACTCTAAGTAACTCAGAAGGCATACGCAGGCTATAATACAGACTGACCACATACACACATGGGTTGTAGGTGAGCCAAGATGCATACACATGCGTGTTGCACTACTAACAGGTTGGGTACCTGTGATAGATTGATATATGTGGAGGATTGTTGTCTCATCTTAGTTGGTGCTGATGATGTAAGCTGAGTCTTTGATATAGAGCTAGTGCTCTTGTAGATTTGTACTCTATTCAATTGTTGCTAAAAAACCCCTAGGATTGAAGTCCGTAATAAATGGTTATAAATGTCAACAATAAGTAATGAGTAAATAGTTATTGCTAACTAATGAGTTTTATGTAAGAGGGAAGTTTTGGGAAAAGAGATCCACACTCATTCACTCCCCCCCTCCCCCCCCTAAGTGTGGTCGGTGTGTCCAACGCCACTATGTGGATGTATATTCTTATTTGGATCCACATACTAGGTGTCAGCATTGGGAGCATCATTTTCATTTTCTTATTGGGCATCGATATCTTCTATGTGGAGTTTACATGAGAAATTGGACATGAGACCCTGGTTTACAATGGAGGGTGGAATACTTTATCATGGTGGTTTCATTTTCTCAATGGAACCCTGGTTCTCTAGCCTACTTTAGCACTATGTTCCACACTTATCCATGGGAACCTGGTTCTCTATTCTACTTCAACACTATGGTCCACACTTATCAATGGACCCTGGTATATGGTTTTACATCAAACGTTGAGGACAACACTTTCATAAGGGGGATGGAATGTTAGGTAGCTAGAGAGGTAGT